>CAKNWT010000040.1:0-59114 GCA_932066315.1 Andricus coriarius | reverse complement strand
ACTTTTATTGAGCATTCAAGAGTTCCAGTGTACTCAACAATCTAAACATCTAATCTCATTTGATCAGTAATGGTCAATTTTGCTAATTCGATTTGCCGCCATTTATCGAGAATAACGACGCCATTTCGGCTATAGCCACTGACCACCCGGTAGAAAAATTTTTATTGCAACTAAATGCCAAATAAAGTTGACCTAAAAGAAGGGAATTTCTAACGAGAGAGAAATTTACCCCAAATCTTACCATTATTTGTAAGAATTCATGGCCGGTTCTCCAATAAACTAAAAAGTTTCTACATTTCAAGCACCGACCATAAAACGCAACGCGGATATTGATCTTCCCTCTCGATCATACCAAAAAAATATTGCTTTTATTCAAAAAAAAAAAAAAAAAAAAAATTGTCCCCACTCGTGACAAGTAAAAGAACGCGCAAAAGGAAAAAAAAACTCCCTAACACTCGCGGCACAAGAAACCAAAAGGAGCACCGAACACTTAGAGAACTGGCTGAGCGTTTTGGCGGTACTTATGAACTTTCTCTCTTCTACATTCAACTAAGATCCGCCAAAACTTTCAGCCAGGAAGCAGAAGACTTACTTACTCCGTTGAATTCGAACTGCCGTAAAAACCTTTCCGGTTCCTTAGACATTTTCGGTAATCAATATAATAATAAATTTTGGTATCGTCAAGCGAAAATTTGCTACGTGTATCCTTACACGGGAACGGAACGAGAGTGATTAGATGCGCAACGCATAGTCGGCAGGTTCGCTTGGTGGCCTCGTTCCCGTCGTCCAATCGCAGCGTCGCATACGTATGTCCCAGCGTCCTCGACCAATCACAGTTCCCCTGATTCTTGATGACCACCATCTTGCTGGAATAACGTACCGATATCTCTGGCGCCAAAACAAAAGAAAACTCTGTTAATGAAAGTACCCATTGGTTCTGAGTGGAATTTCTCCTTTCAGTGACTTTTCGCACTCAGAACCCTTAAGTGGAGAAAGAAGAGAGTGAAAAAGATGGTGTTGATTTCACTGGATCCCTGCTCCCCCTGTCATTTCCGGTGCTTCCGGTGTGGACATTCAGAACAGCAGGGGAGCAAGAGTGATGGCAGTTGTTACTCCACTCTTTCCTTCGGTAATTTAAGGTAAACTCATCCTTGCTTGATTAACGCGAAACAGTACGTCAGAACCCAAGTGCCAGAAGAAGACAGAGTCTTAATATTCTGTCTCCTTGTTGTCTTGTCTCGCCACGTCTTGTTGTTTCGATAGGCCAGTAGAGGACAGATTACCCGTGCGTTGTCTCCCTCTCTTTTCACCTTATGAGTAAAACCAAACGGTATCACATGGCTTTGGTGTTGGGTTCAACGGAACTCAGCTGTCTGGGTGTCAATATGCTGTCTACAGTGTCGGTATGGCGGGACAACGGTCTGATCTACAAGCTAGAAGAGGACAGTCTATACTCGAACTCGTTCCCTCTGTTTCTGGCTTACCGTGAGTGGACCACTCTGGAGTTTTCTGAGCGCGGTCAGAAAACACACAAAGAAAAAATTGTATTATTAACATTTGATGGTGACGTCTTTGCAATATTATCGATCAATACTGCTTTCGCTGGAATATATAGATATAGTCCTCACACAAAACGTGCAGGACCGGCAAAAATGAACATAGAAAGCGGCACAATTACCCCATTGACCCCAGATGAAATCAAGGGAATTTCAGTAGGCCCCGCTCGCCGCATCTTACATGATTATAGAATAGAGCATGTAAATCACAATGATGGGTAAGTTAATTTTGAAAATAAACTAGTTATCGTTAGGTTACATTTTCAGTTAATTTTGCGGCTCGTGTACCCAAAAAATATAAATTTCACTTATTTCTATCGGTATTCATGGCTACCACAAAGCCACTATAGTAGGTTTTTTAAATAAAAATAAAAATTAAAACAGAGCACTTAAGGATTTCTCAATTTCATTGAATTTTTTCAAATTCAAATCTAACTTTTTTTGTCAAATCCCACATTACCATTTCATACAACTCCCTTACTCACTGAGTAAGCCACAATTACTCCTAAAGGGATGCGACTTAATGATATAATAATAATAACAATCAACTAGTTAATAATAAAATCTACTACTTTTGGAGGATGAAAGGTAAATCTTGTAGTTCTCATAATCGGCTGCTTTGGGGGTATAAAAGCCTAATTTCTTAAACTACTCAACAAGATTGCTGCTTGCTACGGTCAGGCTCAGTCCATCACGAGTCAAATGCAAAGGGCTGTACTTCTGGGAATACTTCACCTGGTCCGTCAATACTGTTCCTCATAACATTCTGAAAAGATTAGTAACCGGACTCCAAAGACAAAACACTAACAAAGGTGATCTCATCTGCGTTGGCTGTAGCATTGCTACTGATAGAATTTCCCATGCCAGATATAGAGGGCAGACGAAAGCGACTAAGAGGAACACTAAAACCCATAATTCGTCATGGAACAACTTTTAACGCTGGGGGATGCAGTATGTGGAACTCTGGTGGTGGTCAGCTGCGAGATGGTTAGGCAGATCTCTCTGACCAAACAGTTGGCCATCAAAAACAACTGCGGCAAACAGTAAGCAGTGGAAAATCAACTGTGCCTGCTGAGAATCCTTAGGCTAGCGTTAGCAATTTGCAGCTAATCACCTCAACCGAAATACCGCAGGAGAGCTTGAAGTGGGATAACACAATAAGAGAGGAATTGGTGCGTATTTTTTAAGAAAGATTGAAGTATATATCTAAAAGCGAAAAGGAATACAACTGTAGGACGAAGTTTCCTGCAAATTATCCTAACATACAAAGGCTTTATTGGGAACACTTATCGATAAGATGAGGGACATCCGAAATTTTATTCTTATCTCAGATGACCGAGAAATGGAGATTGAATAGCAGGTTGATTTGGCGTTAGGAAACGTCGACAATGAACGTCAGATAGAGGAAGCCGCATCGGACGATCTTGCAGCGGCAATTGATGTTTTAGCACATTCTTATAATAATCCAGCATTATTACATCCTCCAGAGGCAGACGGCCTAATTGCACTAGAGACAAAGCCAGAGTTTCAGCAACCAAGAAAGTAGGCATCTTTTAAAAACTTTGGAAATATTTTGTAATGATTCGAAATCTTGTTAAATATTCTCTTCGAATCAGTTTGTCAAGGTAAATAATCAGTTTTAATATATATCTTTGCAAATTTTAAACTATTTAGAAATTTTTTAAATACCTTTCAAAACTTTTAAAATGACTAAGACTTTTTAAACAATTTCTTAATGCTGCAAAATTGTGAAAGTCTGCTCTACAATCTTCTGTACACTTTTTTGTTTGTTGAGAAAATTATTTGAAATGATTGAAATTCTTGTTATAAATTGTCCTAAAATTAATTAATCCAAATGAAAAATTAATTCAAATTTTTCTTCAAGTCCTCATAAACAACTTGAAATTTGATTGCAAAATCTCGAAAAATGTAAAATTTGTTTAAAATGTCCTGAAATCTTTTCAAATTTTAAAACATTTTTGAACTAGCATTTGAAATTTGAAATCTAAGTTAAAAGATACAAAAATTAGCGTCCACAGTGAATTCCAAATGAATTGGTTTCAGTAAAATTAAAGTCAATTTGGAAGAATTTAAGAGAATTGAATGAAATTTATACGAAATCAAGATGAATTAAAAATAATTCCAGCAAATAGGACTGAATTCTTAAAATGTAATAACATTCCATTAGATTCAGATAAATGGGATTGAATAAAATTAGTAAATGAGAATGACATAAAACTCATAAGAATTCAAGGTCAATTTAAAAGTCTTAAGGGAAAATTAAGAAAACTTGAAAATCGGTTTTTATTTGTCAAAGGAAGCGACTGAAGTAATATTTTTGTTTGAAAACGCTACTATAGTGACTCAAAAAATAACTTACCCATCACCGTGGGTCACATGCTCAACTCTAAAGTCAGATGAGATGTGGCGAAGCGGGCCTACAGGAATTTCCGCGACTTCATCTGGGGTCAATAGGGTAATCTTGCTGCTTTCTGTGTTTATTTTTGCCTGTTTTTTACGTTTTGTATCAGGATTATGTCTATATATTCCAGCAAGTGTGTTATTACTCGTCAATCTTGCAAAGACGTCACCATCAAATGTTGATAATACAATTTGTTCTAGGGGTGGAACTGGCGGATATACACTACGTCCTTCGAGTACTTTAATTCGTTGATCCGCAGGAAAAGTGTGTCTTCGAAGTTCGAAAAGACGATTCGGGTTTTTCTTGGAAGTAAGCCGAATAAATTCAAGCTGGTCCAGTCTATATCCAAGCACGTCAGTAAAAGAAACCCTGATAGGTTGGGCTATATTATTGGCCGGAGGAGATCTGATCGAAGAATGTGGTCTGGCAGGAGGATGCTGACTGACAGAAGAAGAAGGAGAAGAAGCAGATGGACCGCCACGAGAAACGCCAGGAATAGGTTCGCCATTAGGCAAACATTCAAACTGTAAACTTAATTCTGCAACAAGAAACAGACGATTACATTTTTTTAAAGAGAGACTTATTTTTTATCGCTAATAATGATCAACAAGAGTTCCCAGCTAGTGATGCTTTTGCTTTTTCTTTATCTACTGAGACTGGTATTCTATTAGAAAGCAATAGTTGCTGCCACGTTGACATTTCAATAATAACCTTAAACTTAAAAATATTGGTTCACCTAATAAATTTTAATTTAAATGTAAAAATAACTTTTCTCTGTTGTAGTCTTGGCTCACAGAGATGCGTTTGTTATTCAGGAATAATTTACTATGTTTGCCAATGAGTCGAGCGTAAGCCTATAGCATATATTCCAGCAAGATTGTTACTACTCTCCAATATGGCAAAGACGCCACTATCAAATGATGATGATACAATATGTTCGTTCGTTGGAATGAGCCCATATTTATTCGGCCCTTCGTGTAAGATAATTAATTTATTGGCAGTAAAAGTGTATTTTCGAAGTTTGAATACCCTGTCCGGATTTTCAATGGAAGTGAGCAAAATAAATTGAAGCTGGTCAAGTCCACATCCAGATCCGTCGGAAGAAGGAAGGCTAGTAGTAGGAGCCATGCACCTGGAAGCAGAATGTCTGAGCCTGCCACGAGGAACACCAGCAATAAAGGCGCTATAAAATAAGCACATATGTTTCTAACTTCGCACAATTCGCACGCTTGTATTTTTTTCATTTAGGGTGTAAGATAATTTCAAATTTTAAATACAATATGTGAATAACTAATCATTTTTTAGTTACATTGATATATTTATTTATAAAGTTATGTAAATATAATTTTCCTGAATTTTTGAGAAGATTCGAATGGATTTTTCAAAAAGTCAGCTTGGAAGGAATTTAACAATAGTATATAAATTTTGTTAAAGTTTAGAATATTTTTAATCTCAAATTACTCTCAAATTACTGAAATTATTCCTAGGGTTTGTATTTTTTATTTATGTAATAAACCTATTGTTTAAACTGTACGAATCTTTTAACATGATTCAGAATTTTTCATCAATTTTTCAATCTAGCGAAATTGAGAAAGTTTGCTCCAAAATCTTCGACACTCTTTTTTGTGATTTTAGGAACTCATGTGAAATGATTTAAAATGTTTTTAAATATAATCGTAAATCTAGGGTAAAGTTCATAAGAAATCGAGATTATGATTAATTTAAATTTAAAGCTTTTTCGGGTTTCAATCGTGTGCTCCATTGTAGGGACTGTTCGAACTTGATTGGCCAATAAAGTCTTTTTTTAAAAACCCGGGAGGGCAGAAAGCCAAATCTGATTGGTTTTAAGATTGGTTTTGAGATTTCGATTGCTTCTCTATGTTTTCTTCGAAAAATATTGTACGTTTTTGCGATGACGGTTGTTTTGTCAAATAAAATGCTATGTCCTGGTTCAATATGATGCTCAGCTAGTGCTGATTGTGTGAAATGTTTTAGCCTGACTTTACTCTCGCATTCGTTTACACGTTGGCACACCACCCTCCCGGTTTCTTCAATATAGACTTTGCCACAAGAACAAGGGATTTTATATACTCCACGATCACTGAGAGGTGCCTTTTTATCTTTAGGATTGTTTAACAGTTGTCCTATTTTTGCAGGTGGCTTAAATATGGTTTAGATCTTGTGTTTGTTGAGAATTCTTCCTATTTGTTTTGTGATACCTTGAATGTAGTGTATGATTATGGTCTTTTTTCTCTCTCTCTCTTTAGTGGCTTGTGTTGACTTAAGTTTTTGAGTGTATTTTCTTATTGCTTCATCAATTTGTTTGTTTGCGTAATCGTTTTGTATCAGGATTTGTTTAACATTTCGTAATACCTTTTGTAGGTTATCTTTATCTGTTATGGAGACAGCTCTGTATACAAGGGAATTGATGACCGATTGCTTTTGACATGGGTGGTGGCGGGAGGAGGCATGTCGGTATCTGTTTGTATGGGTGGCTTTTCTCTAAATTTCTTGTCCTAATGTGTTATCAGATCTTTTGTGAACTAGTACCTCCAAGAAAGGCAATTTTCCGTTTTGTTCAATTTACATGGTGAACTTGATATTAGGGTGTAATTGATTGATGAAATCGAAGAACTTGTGCAGTGCATTTAGTCCATGTCTCCAGATGTCAAAAGTGCCGTAAACGTAACGGCACAAAAATTCCGGGTTGAGCTTGGATTTGATAAATATTTTAGTTTCTAGATTTTCCATAAAGATGTTGGCTATAACAGGTGAGATTGGAGATCCCATTGCTGCTCCTGAACTTTGTTCGTAGAATTGGTTATTCAAAGAGAAGTATGTATTATTGAGACAAAGTTCTGTCAAAGGTATGAAAGCGGAGGGAAAGTTGGCAAAGTATTCAATCATATCGATTGTATCAGAGATTGGTACTTTCGTAAAGAGAGATTCTACGTCGATACTCACTAAAATGTCTCGGGGTTGAATGTGGATCTGTTATATCTTTCTGATGAAGTCAAAAGAGTTTTGGACGTACGTGGTAGAGTTTCCTGTGAGAGGATTCAGTTCTTTGGCGAGAAGGCGTGCAAGGTTGTAAGTTGGTGAGTTTATTGCGCTGACGATCGGTCTGAGTGGAATGTTGTTTTTGTGGATTTTTGGGAGTCCTTAATGTATCGGAGAGGTTGCATTACTAGGTATTAATGTAGATATTGTTTGGCTTTGTTGTTAGTGAAGAACTGGGTTACCAGTGTATTGAATTAATGTCCTGGTTTTTTATAAGAGTATATATACATATATATCGCATCTTAATCGCAATCCCATGTTATGGAATATTAATATCGTTTGTTTTCTTATCGCTGCAGTAATGAAATTTGAAATTTAAATGAATACCTGGAAGCTATATTTATTTAAAATAATAATATTTCTATTTTGAAAAGTTTAATTAAATACATTAACCAGTGACTCAGTGGTGTAGGAATATATTACCGTGGACAAAATTATCTGCTACTTATTACTTAAACTTCGCAAATCTTTATTAACTGCGAAATACTATACATTTTTCTCTAATATTAATAATATTTGAGGAAAGAATTTAAAAAGATTGACAATTACAAGATAACAGTATTTGAACATAATTTACTAACGTGGTATAAGAAATCAACCCCTAACCGACACAGACCGATTAGAGTTAGGTTCCATATGAACTAAGGGGATTAAACTTTTTGGCGCCTTGCGGCGTTTCTGGCGAAAAAAACAGAATTTCTATTTTTTCGTAACAGACTTGGCAACCATAACTATAAAAATTTATTCGTAATATTTCAAGATGACCTCGGATCACAAACATTTTTATTCAGTTTTACATTTTTTTAATTAAGTGGATGACGTGAAAGATTGTGGTTCACATGCTGAACACTAAAATTAAATGAGATGGGGCGAAGGCGGCCTACTGGAGTTTCCCCCCATTCATCTTTGGTCAATGGAGTAATCGTTCCGCTATGAATGTTTATTTTTATCCGTCGTTTACCGCTAGTACGCGGAATGTAGGCATATATTCCAGCAAGATAGTTACTACACTCCAATATTGCAAAGACGTCACCAGAAAATGTTGATAATACAATGTTCTCCTGCGTTGGAATGGGGCTATATTGATTCACTCCATCGAGTAATAAAATTGGTTTACCTGCAGGAAAAGTGTATTTTCGAAGTTCGAATACCCTGTTCGGATTTTTAACGGAAGTAAGCAGAATATAATGAAGTTGGTCAAGCCCATACACAGATCCGTCAGAAGAAGGAAGGCTGGTAGGTGGAGCCATGCACCTGGAAGCCAAAGACCCGGGCCTGGCTCGAAGATGTGGCTCGGCTGGAGACCTGGCAGGAGAATTTTATTTGTCAGAAGAAGAAGAAAGAGATGAAAATGGCCTGCCACGAGGTTTCTAAATTCGCATAAGGTTCGCTGTAAATTTGTTGTTAAAGGAAATTTGTTGGAGATTTAGTTCAAAAAATGTTGAATTTATGATATAAAATAACTTCAAGGAGTGAAAAGCCAAACAGGTTTTCGAAAACAATGAATGCGACATTTTATGAATATATTGTTACACAACTTATTCCGATATGCTGGCATATATAAAGCAGTATATGAATTAAAAAAAAATTGGTTAAATCTTAAATTATGTGATAAAAATATTGTTTAAGCTGTGCTAAAAGACAATAAATTTTTTGTGAAGACGGAGCAGGTATGCCCCGTTTCGATCTTGGAAACTTTGTGAAAGCACAAATTTCTTAGGTTCTTTCCTAAATTTACAAATTTTCCCAGACGTTGCAAAAGAAAATTTCAAATATTTTCTTTAAATTGATTTTTGAAAATAAAATATTACTTTTGATATTTCCAGCAATCTTAAATACATTTTTTTACTATCTTCAAACTTTTCAAAAATTTGAAAAAGCTTTGAAATTGTATTTCAAAATCTTCAGAAGTCTGCATTCTATTTTAAGATTTTTCAAATCTTTTCAAATTTTAAACTAAACTTAAGAATTCAGAGTGAATTGGAACGAATAAAAAAAATCAATAAGATTCAGAAATCCTTCTATCCTCGGTTTTTATTTATCAAAAGAGGCGACTAAACTTATATTTGTATTTAAAAACGCTACTGTAGTGACTCGAAAAGTAACTTACCCATCACCGTAGTGTACATCCTCGACTCTAAAATCAGTTGAGATGTGGCGAAGAGGGCCTACCGGAATTTCTCCGATTTCATCTGGGGTCAACTGGGTAATCGTGCCGCTACCTATGTTTATTTTAACCCGTCCTTTACTTCTTGTACGAGTATTATGTCTATATATTCCAGTAAATGTATTATTACTCGTCAATATTGCAAAGACGTCACCATCGTATGTTGATAATACAATTTGTTCTTGGGCTGGCACGGGCGGAAAAACGCTAAGTCCTTCTAGTACTTTAATTCGCTGATCCGCAGGAAAAGTGTATCTTCGAAGTTCGAAAAGACGATTCGGATTTCTTCTGGAAGTAAGTCGAATAAGTTTAAGCTGGTCCAGTCTATATCCAAGCACGTCAGAGAAAGGAAGTCTGGCAGGTGGAGCTACATTGTTGGCAGGAGGAGATCTGGATCTTGCACGAAGAAAACTGGCAGGAGGAGCAGACCTGGCAGGAGGAGCAGACCTGGCAGGAGGAACAGACCTGGCAGGAGAGTTTCGTTTGTCAGAAGAAGAAGATGGTCCACCACAAGAAATACCAGGAATAGGTGCGCCATTAGGCAAACAATCAAACTGTGAACTCAGTTCTGCAAGCAGAAATCGACGATTAAATTTTGTTTTAAGGATAAATGTTTTGGTATTACTAATAATAATCTACAAGAGTACCGAGCTAATACAGTCTGTTCGCAGCATAAAGTAGTTTCGTAGGAATGCTTTCGTTTTTTCATTACATGATTTTGTGATTATTATTACATTTTTAGTTTCACTGAAGTTTTCATTCCATCCTTAAAAATGATTAATTGTACTCGAAAATAACTTGATATTTATCAGCGTCGTTGGTTGAGATTTGAATACTATGATGCGCTTTTGATTTAATAAAGTAAAAAAAGATTTTAGGTACAATTTACTGTATTTGGGAATGACTTTAACGCAAGATTTACGATCGATTCTTTGGCTAAAAAAGCTAGGTCTTTGAAGCTGCACTGAGAAAAATAAATGATAACTATCCACTTTAATACGCAAGCTCAACATTTTCTACCATATTCTATCCGTCAGGGAGTCTTATACATTTATGTCAAAATTTTCTCATTGAAGCTTTCTAATATCTCAAACGCACAAGACTTATATAAAAGCCTAGGCACCACGCTCCAGAAGGATGAAAGCTCTTAGTTTTTAAATCTGGGTACACTTAATCTTTTTTTTTATCTCTTGGGTAAGCTATGTGGGGTCCAAGACCTTGTCTTTTATTTTGATTTCTTGTTGCATTTGGGTACGCTGTTTCAGGCTCCAGCCTTATTATTTTTTTGTATATTTTATTTTGGGAACGCTTTTACAGACTCCAGACCTTTTTCATATTGATTTTCTGACTTTCTCCGGGTACGATGGAACAGCCTCCACCAATTTTTTTTTCTATCTAAAACATTGCATGCTATCTCGGCCGCCATGGAAAGAATTTTGATTTAGATTTTCTTTTTCTCTTAAAAAGTCCTTGGAACGAAGACTGCAATTACTGTATAGTTAGATGTGAGGCTATACTCTTAGGATTTGATGAAAGTCCTGAGGCAGTAAGATTTGAGAGAATATTTTAGCAAGAAACTATTGATAAGAAAGTATGAGATCCTATGTGATTAGCATTTGATAAAAATTTCCGACATTGTGAAACATAGGATTTGAGAAATTTTTGTCTGGATAGGATTTCCGAGAGTTTTAATGAGATACTGTCGATAGAGAAGTATACGATTTCTCGAAAGATAAAATTTTATAGTTAGATCCTAGATTTCGAAACAAACAAATTCATACAAGTCTTGTACTGATAAGCTTCAATAGTATATGAATAAAAACATATTGATAGAAAGGTATAGGATTTCTGTATAAATAGCTGTATGAGCTTTATGTTAATGAAAGACTATACTTCTGTCTCTAATTTTTACTAGGAGCAAAGACCTATTCGAAAAACAAGAGAGATTGGGAATCGTAAGTCGAAATCGTTTTTGAAAAATAAAAAAAGCATCAAAATAAATAATTGATTTTATAGAAATGATTTGATCAAAAATAGTTAAATGAGTAGATAGGTGTTCCTGCAAATTAAATTACTATTCTGAATAATTAAACTTTTAGATTAAATTCGTATTCATTTCGAATACATAAATATAGCGTAGTATTATAGTCACCAATAGAACTCAGTATCACCGTGAAGATAAAGACCACAGTATAAACGATCCTCATATTTTGTAATTAGAGGAATAACTGATTAATAATTAAAGAAATAATTTGGTTAAGAGTGTATCAAATTATATTCTAGTGTTCATTCAGAGTTTACCTATGTTATCTGAATCACTATGTCATTAACTAGAGGCGTCAAAGATTTTTTGCTGAGGCAATGATGTTTATATTTCATATATCAGTCCAGGAAAAGAAATTTAGTTTCTTCAAGGCAACAAACTTTGGGAATGACAATGAGATTCTTGCGTATGGCTCTACGATAAAAATCTAATTGTCAAACAGAAATTTGACAGACGTTCAGAAGAACTGATTAACTGATTTATTGTTTTGTAGTTAGTACACAGTTTCTTAATCTAACAAATTTTTGTTTAGCTGAGGAAATTCTAGAAGGTACCCTGAAATATATATATAGGTATATCAAGAATTGGACTGCTAAGAAGAAACTTTCCGCTCGTTTTAAACGAATAGTGAAAAAGTAGGCCGGCAAATATCAATTCATTAAAGTAAGCATTACTTTGATTTTCGAACGATGCAGTCCCTTATGATCAAAACTATTTTTTGTTTATTTATGCTTGCGCTACTTTCCCTTAAATTTTTTACCAATAATCAATAATAATATTTTTAATTTTATAAATCAAGTTTAAGATTAAGTAATTTTGAGCTTGACGGTAAGAGTTTCGAGCGAAAAAGCACGGAAACCTTTTTCTGGTATAACGAAGATTTACCCACAATACACGCGTCAGTCCCAAGAAATGATTTGAGACAATCAAATAACGATATGCAGGATATAATGAATTTATGAACCAACAAAAGGAAAGATTTCTCAAAGAAAGAGATTACAGGACAAACAACTAGAGACAGAAAAAATAAAAACGAATATCGAAATAATCAGTTATATTCGATTTAAGGGCAGATTAGCAGGAACTTATGAATTCTCTCACAATAATATTAAAAACCGTAGCTGAATAAAAACTAATAACTTTAAATTACAAGACTGATTACAGAGAACCATTATACACTGGACAAAAAATAACGTGTCAAGTAGACGTTCCAGAATTCACATTGGTAATACAGATGCAGATAACGAATCCGATAGCAAATAAATAATTAAGCGATTCCATCTATCTATTTTCCTTTCAGCATGACACAAACGTATTTTCAAATTATCAGAAATTGGCCAATTAAATTCCGTAATAATAAATAACATAGCCCTGCACTATTTCTCGAACAATTAAAACGATTTAAAAGGGGTTAAAAAATATATGATCCAGACATTTCAGAAAATTTGTACGCGTAATTAATTGAAGATGCCAAAGACTCAGAGGAAAGAATACAACAAAATTAATTTTTTACCGAAAAACGAACCCAATATTTTCGCCCAAACCTGACAGAAATTAGGAAATTATTTACAACATTTTATCCTCGAAAAAGTCGCTAATGGGAATTACGTAAAGCTTATGATAATCTTCGAATTAAGTACAAAATGTACATAAAACAGAACGATTTCGAAACTTTCGAGCAATTCGAAGATTTGGGTGAAGAATGCGTAACTGATCTGGCCAAGTCAAAAATTCGAGGGTCTTACTCTCAGGGTGCTGCAGTTTTTCTGGGATTTCGCTGTTCACATCATCGTTATTAATGTCCACACGTGGTTCTTGTGGATCCAGTACTTGATGTACGTTGTCGCTAGCATATGTGCCTACAGCTCCAATCAGGTCTTCGTTGTCCACATATTCGAAAGGTAGTTCGTCAATAGGAAGCTACTGTTCCATTGTAATTTTTATGGCAGATATTTCAACAACGGAAAGCAATCTGTTTACAGCTTTTAAGCGTTTTTGGTATGCTAGATTCTGTTCATTTATTCTTGTGGCTAGTTCTCGGTACTTACGTATGAAGAGTGGCGGGTGGATCGTGTTCTTTCCTCAAACTTCGCCTACTTTCTTGGTTGCTGAAACTCTGCTTTTGCCTCCAGTGAAATTAGGCCGTCTGTCTCTGGGGGGTGTGGTGATGCTGGATTATTATTAGGATGTGCTAAAACATCAATTGCCGCTGCAAGATCCTCCGATGCGGCTCCCTCCATCTGATGTTCAGTGTCGACGTTTCCCAACGCCAAAGCAACCTGCTATTCAATCTCCATTTCTCGGTCTTCTGTGATAAGAAGATAATCCCGGATGTCCTTCATCTTATCGATAAGTGTTTCCAATGAAACCTATGTATGTTACGATACTTTTCAGGAAACATCGTCTTACAGTTGCATTCCTCTTAGCTTTTATATGCATGGTTAAAGCTTTCTTAGAAAAGACGCACCAATTCCTCTCTTATTGTGTTATCCCACTTGAATCTCTCCTACGGTATTTCTGTTGAGGTGATTAGCTGCAAATTCCTAACGCTAGCCAAAGCATCCTCAGCAGGCAAAGTTGATTTTCCACTGCTTACCGTTTTCGCAGTTGTTTTTGCTGGTTAATTGTTTGGTCAGAGATATCTGCCTAACCACCTCGCAGCTGACCATCACCACAGTCCGGCATACAGCGTCCCTCAGCATTAAAAGACTCTCCATGATAAATTATGGGTGTTAGCTTTCCTCTTAGTCCCTTTTTTCGGCGCTCTCTGTCTGGCATGGGAACCCCTATCAGTAGCAATGCTACATCCAACGTAGCCGTCAAAGTCATGAGAGGAAAGCTTAAGCCCTGCCACAACGACAACGCGAGATAACCTTCGGTAGTGTTTTGAACGTCATTGAATATTGAACGTCATCGTACTACACTGTTCTCTGGAGTCCGGTTACTAATCTTTTTAGAATAATTATATACTTATGGTATTCAATCAATAAATTAGTTTGACTGAGAAAATACGGCTAAGAAGAAAATTGTTGCGCGGTTTGAATGCATAGTTCTGAAGTAGTTTGATTTTTTAGGACACAAGCTTCAAATTATTATTCAGTTTTGAAAGCTTATATTTCGATATTTCATTTTTTGTAATGTTGCCCATTAATTTTTCGTTGGGCCCTTACAAGATCATAAAAAATTTTTCGTTTCAGAACATTAAGGTGAAAAAGTGGGTGGTAATTATTTATTCATGAAAAACAGAATACATTGGATTTTCTGAGGATATCATCACTTAAGACTTGTTAAGAACCATTCAAGGCGTAGAATGAGCTTTTGTGAATTTAAAGTATACCAATAGCTACATTTAAATTAACAATAATTATCTGAATTATTGATTTATTATTTACGTATGGGGTTCTCTTCTAAAATTTGCTGCAATAATCGGTGGGGATTTCGTTTTTAATTTTATAAATCGAGTTCAAGAATTAACTAATTTTTAACTTCACTGTATACCTAGAACATACTTTATTTTACTAAATAAACAGCCTAAGCCTTCCTCTTTGTTAAAAAAAAAAACGAAAAATGTTCTATCCTGTATTTAAAGTTTAGACATTTTTTAAACTATTAATTGAATATTTTATCAACTCGTACAGTGTCATTTTACAATTCTCAATATAAAATAGACACCTACAGTATTTTTTGCTCAGACAATTTAAAATTATTAGCATTTTGAAATAAACAATTTGGATTGCCTTTTTTTTTATATCTTTTCAACTCATTTAATGACCCAGATTATTGTGGTTTACATGCTGCACTCTAAAAAAGTTTAATATGGGGCGAAGGCGGCCTACTGGAGTTTCCTTAATTTCGTTTGTGGTCAATCGAGTAATAGTTCCACTTTGCATGTTTATTTTCACCCGAAGTTTTTTGGTAACGCGAGAAATATATGCATATATTCCAGCAAGAGAGTTACTGCTCTCCAATATTGCAAAGACCTCATCAGAAAATGTTGATAATACAATGTGCTCCTGCGTTGGAATGGGGCTATATTGATTCAGTCCATCCATTAATAAAATGGGTTTATCTGCAGGAAAAGTATATTTTCGAAGTTTAAATACCATCTCCGGATTTCTTTTGGAAGTAAGCAGAATAAACTGAAGTTGGTCGAGTCCATATATAGATCCATCAGAAGAAGGAAGCATGGTTGGTGGAGCCATGCACCGGGGAACAGGAGACCTGGACCTTGCATGAAGAGAAGCCTCGTCAGGAGAAGACCTGAGCGGTAAGTGAGACCTGGCAGGAGAATGTTATTACTCAGAAGAAGAAGAAAAAGAAAAAGAAAAAGGAGAAGGAGAAGAAGAAGAAGGAGAAGAAGCAGAAGAAGAAGGTGGCCTGCCACGAGGAACACCCGAAATTGGTTGGAGATTCAATTTTAAAGTTTTGAATTTATGATATAAAATAACTTCAAGTAGTGAAAAGCCAATTTTCGAACCTGCAAAGCAATAATCCTAAAAAAAGTAAGAAAAATGGACATTAAAAAAAAATTGTCAAAGCTTCAATTTTTACATTTGTTTTAATAGCAAAATGCTTATTTTAGTGAAAAGTTTTTTTTCTCCTAAACTCTTTGTTATATTTTGCTAAAAGCTTTAAATTCTGACTATCAGTCTTACCGAAACAAAAGTTTCATATCTACGGTCTAGGAAGATTAACGGTTTTCTGGGTATACAGCATGTTTTGGGGGAGTTTTCATACTTTAAACATACAAGCATGGAAATCATCATTTCTTAGTAACTAAAGTCACTGGATATTTTGATTTGAATTCTAGGGTTTGAAATCACTTTGAAATAAGAAAAGAAAGCGTACATAGCACGGATATTATATATGTGCATTTACTTCAAGGGTTCATTTATCATCCCTTGCATATTAAATCCGGCATATCGACATTTCTCAATGACTGAAATCACAAAAAATTTTCTGATTAATCTATGAGGATAGCAATCATGTTAAAGTAAATAGGGAAGGTGTAGAACAACAAGGATGTCTTCGAATTTTTCTAGAGGGTTGGTTAATCATCCCTTACTTAGCGAAGCAGGGAAATTGACTTTTCGTAAGAAATAAATCACCAAAGATCAGGCCTACAATATCACTTTAAAACATACATGTAGGAAGTGTCCTTCAGGAGGACTTGCATTAAATTTTTTTTTTCAGGGTAGTTTAATCATGCCTTAATTATTGAAGCAAAGAAGGTTATCTCGTATAGAATATCGATTTCTTTGTTGCAATAATTAAGGGATGATTAAAATGCCCTGAAAATAAATTATAAGGGAATCCTCCTAAAGGAGAGTTTCTATATGTATTTTTTAAAGTGATATTGTAGGCCTGATGTTTGGTGATTTGTTCCTTCCGAAAAGTTAATTCCTCTGCTTCGCTAAGTAAGGTATGATTAAACAACCCTTGAAGTAAATGCACATATTTAATATCCGTGCTATGCATACTTCCTTTACTTATTTAAAAGTGATTTCATACCCTAGAATTTAAATAAAAAATCTGCAGTGACTTTATATACTAAGGAATTATGATTTGCATGCTTCGATGTTTAAAGTATGAAAATACCTCCATAACATGCTGTATACCCGAAAAACCGTTAATCTTTTTAGATCTTAGATATGAACCCTTGTTTCGGTAAGACTGATGGTCAGAATTTAGAACTTTCAACAGAATCTAACAAAGAGTTTAGGAGAAAAAAAAATTTTCACTAAAATAAGCTTTTTTCTATTAAAATACATGTAAAAATTGAAAATTTAACAATGTCTTCCTAAAAACTGTCCATTTTTCTTACTTTCTTCTTTCGGATTATTGCTTTGCAGGTTCGAAAATACAAAAAAAAATGGTGTTTAGAATTTTTCACAAGAAGCCATTTACTGTACATTTGTTGCTGGGTCCTTTTTTTATAAATTTCTACATATTATTATTTACAGTAAAAATAGAAGTCGAAAAATCTTTCAGATTTTTTTATACCAATTTTTGAAATCTTTTGGTTTTTTATAAAATCTTTTTAAATATAGTTGATATACAAAAATTTACAATTTTTAAAAAGTTGTTGAAATGATTTTGAATTTCAAATTATGTTTGCATCTTTTGAAAACTTTGGAGCTTTTGTAATGTTTCAAAATTTCGTTGAATATTCTCATCGAATCAATTTGTCAAGATAAATAATCACTTTTAATATATATCTTTCTAAATTTTAAACTATTCAGAACATTTTTGAAATACTTTTAAAAATCTTTGAAAATGATTTAGACTTTTTCATCAATTTCTTAATCTTGCAAAATTGAGAAAGTCTGCTCTAAAATCTTCGATAAACTCTCTTGTGATTGAAGGAAATCATTTGAAATGATTGAAATTCTTGTTATATTTTGTCCTAAAATTATTGAATCAAAATGAAAAATTTATTAAAATTTTTCCTAAAGTCCTAATAAACAATTGGAAATTTTATTGCAAAATCTCGAAAAATGTACAATTTGTTGAAAATGTCCTGGAATCTATTCAAATTTTGAAACATTTTTGAACTAGCATTGGAAATTTAAGTTCATAGAAACAACGATACAAAAATTAGCGTTTACAGCAAATTCCAAATTAATTGGCTTCAGTAAACTTCAGTAATCCAGATGAATGGGATTGAATAGAATTAGTAAATAAGAATGGAATACAATCCATTAAAATTCAAGGTCAATTTAAAAGTCTTGAGGGACAATTAAAAAAAATTGAAAATCGGTTTTCATTTGTCTAAGGAAGCGTCTAAAGTAATATTTTTATTCACGCTACTATAGCGACCCAACAAGTAACTTACCCATCACCGTAGTTAACATGCTCGACTCTAAAATCAGTTGAGATGTGGCGAAGGTGGCCTACCGGAACTTCCGCGATTTCATCTGGGGTCAATAGGGTAACCGTGCCGCTTCCTATGTTTATTTTCGCCCGTCCTTTATGTTTGATACGAGGATTATTTATATATATTCCTGCTAGTGTATTATTACTCGTCACTATTGCAAAAACGTCACCAGCGCATGTTGATAATACAATTTGTTCTTGGGGTGGCACTGGAGGAAATACACCATGTCCTTCGAGTACTTTAATTCGTTGATCCGCAGGAAAAGTGTATCTTCGAAGTTCAAAAAGCCGATTCGGATTTCTCTTCAATGTAAGCCGAATAAATTGAAGGTGGTCCAGTCTATATCCAAGCACCTTAGGAAAAGAAACTCCTGTAGGTTGGGCTATATTATTGGCAGGAGGAGATCTTGACCTTGTGCGAAGAGAGGGTTCAGCAGGAGAAGACCTGATGGAAGAATGAGATCTGGCGGGCGGATGTTGACTCACAGAAGAAGAAGGAAAAGGAGAAGATGACGGAATGCGACGAGAAACGCCAGGAATAGGTTCGCCATTAGGCAAACATTCAAACTGTAAACTTAATTCTGCAACAAGAAACAGGCGATTACATTTTTTTGAAGCAAGACTGATTTTGGATCACTAATACTGATCAACAAGAGTTCCCAGCTCGTGATGCTTTAGTTTTTTCATTATCTATTGAGATTGGTAATCTATTAGAGAGTAACAGTTGCTGTCATGTTGAAATTTCAATAATAACCTAGAACTTAAGAATATTGGTTCACCTAATAAATTTCAATTTAATTGTGAAAATGACTTTTCTCCATTTTAGTTGTTGTTCACAGAGATGCGTTTGCTTTCTTATTCTAGGTTTTTGAAATTGGTTATCTATTAATCAAAAATTTTGTCTTCTATAGGTCGGAATGGAAAAAAATCCAATTTATTTTTGACCTGCACTTATTATCTTCAAGGATTCATTGTCTCGACGAATGTTTAAGACAAATAATTAAGGCACGCAAAGAATCTCATATTTTTAGCTTCGCAGAAATTTTTATCTCACGTTTAAACATTTTTCGCGATTACTTAACAACATGTGTGTTAATAAATTAATAAAGGATTGAGGAATAATTGACTATGTTTGCCAATGATCCAAGCGTAAGATGTCGGACCATTTCTTGGACTTTGAAGCTACACTGATAAAAATAGATTACACCTATCCACATCAATACGCAAGCTAAAAAAGTTCTTCCAAATTATATACGTCGACGAATCTGATACTCGTCTGTTAAAATTTTATCGTTTATATTCTATAATATCTTAAATAATGGCACGGTCAATATAAAGGCAACAGTATAAACGATCGTCATTTTTTGCAATTAGAGGGAAAACTGATTTATATTTTATTGATGAAAATGGTTGACAGTGTATCGAATTGATATTTTGGTGTTTCCTTAGAGTATATATCTGCTATCTTCATCGAAATCTCACACCTTACAGGCGTCAACCTGGTCCTTCTGATATATTAATGTTTATATTTCATAAATTATTCCGAGAGACGAAATTTTGTTTTCGCGATAAAAGCGGTTCTGAAAATAATAATGAGATTTTTTCAAATGATGGGACGATAAAAATCTAAATGTTAAACAGAAAGACCGAACTTTGCGATCCTATCGTTTTATTTTTATTGCACTAATTTTGTAATATTATCGCTAAAGTGATAATATATTATTAAATACCTAGAGGCTATACACATTTACGCTATTCTCAACTGCTCCATTTATTATTTTTAAATAGTTGGTTTAAAATTTATAATTCTGACATTTTTTTGTTCAAGTGGGAAAATACTAGAAGCTACCCTGAAATGTATGTTCTCTTCTAAACGTCACACACATTCCCGAGAAAGGCAGTTGACAGGCTGTCCCCGGACAACAGGACTGAATCTCGAAGGTTCCTTGGCTTCATTGCCCGGGTACTACCTACCCTAATAGCCATTTGTATTTTAATTTGAATTCTGTATTTATCGATTACTCGAATTGTATTTTTTCTCATGTATGTTACCTATGTGAATTGTTAGCTAAAGTTCGGGTATGATTTCATGTTCGTTAAAACGTTGGTCGGCTTAAGTGTGAAATAAGTCTGCGATTGCCAATAAAAATAAAAAATCAACCTCAAAGAAATACCTCGCACGAATTAGAGAGCCGATGGTGCAAGTGAAGGGTTTAAATGCAAAGTAAAAAATTGAATTCAGACCGGGAATTGATACCGAAAAAATGGTAGAAGTGAGGGACCAGCGTCAATTTCATACATTTGGCGCGCGAATTTAGATAGACGCGCTACCGTGCAAACCGTTGCACCAGCTACACACCCCTCTTTTTGAATTCAGGCGCGAAACCGCATCCTGTTGAGTTTTCCCGCGTAAGAAAGCTAAACGCCAAAAAAGGCAAGCGAAGTGGTTATCTATTTAAATTAGAGTTAGCAACCAATGTGCTAGGCCGAAAATTAAGGTCAGTGAACCTTAGGTGGGGTAGACTTAAACCAAAAGAAATAGCGGTATCCGTGAACAAGAGGTCAGAAAAGATAGGGAAATGATAAATACTAGAGAAAACGAAGAAAACGGTATTAGTGCAGTAAGAAATATCATAGGCGAAAGTATGGAAGATACAAAAAGTAGGATAGTAGCAAATGCGGATTTGAGAATTAGAGAATTACGTGAGGACGAAGAAGGACCGCCGGAAGCAACTGGCGCAGTAAGGCGTACGACAACAAATACACAGACATCAATCAAAACAGCACGTACGCCAAACTCACGCAGGCAACCGATAAACTTTCTTTCTCCAAATACCAACAATACAGTCGGAAATTGGCAATTCTTTAACGAAAGAAGTTACGCGATAACTATTGAAGAATTAGAAGCAAATAGTATAGAAAGAGAAATTGAAAATCAGAGAGAAGAACTGGGAAAATTAGAACAGGAGAAACAGAAACTTGAAATAAGTAAGTTGGGGAGAGAAAACGTAGTTAGAAGGGAAAGAGAGAGAATAGAAAAGGAAAGAATGGAAAGAGCAAGGTTAGGAAGAGAAATAATGCAGGAAACGATCGCAAGTAAGGGAAAAACGAACGGAACTGATGAATGACGTAACCTTTGAACTAGACTCGTTTATATAAACTAATGCCGAATTTTGGGACAGCGCACAGGAATTAATAAATTGCGAGGATCAGGAAAGCCCTAAGAGAAAAATTAAAGAGTTGTCTACAGAAGTAATTAAACTTAATCAAAGGATCAATAGAATTGTAGGCGCGACTATGCAGGGTCAGACATTGGCAAACGAGGATCAAATTTCTAGAAGCAAGAATATCACGGTACATTTTAAAGAAAAAATTCAGAATTGAACGAGCAAAGACTCGCGTTAGCCGCTGCAAGGTCAAAAATTACAAATAGTAGACGTAGCGGTAAAATTGATGATATTTTAGAATTTACGACCCCGGTACAAAGACAATCAATAATAAGGAGATCAAACGCACCACAATCCGGAACACAGACAAAAAACATTACAGACGAAACTAATTCGATAAATAGAGAAAGAAATTCAATAAATAATACAGAGGAAATCCCAGCAACCTTGTTTTCATTTGGAACGGTTCAAACACTATTCCAAATTATGTCAAACTGGCCGATTGAATAAAGAAAGAATACAGGAAATAGTCCCACACTCTTTTTGAATAGCTTATTAAGATTGAAAAGAGGTTATAAAATTAACGAGTTGGATATATTAGAAAATTTAGATGCGGTTTTCGAGCAAGAAGCTCTCACTTGGTTTCAGGTAAATAGGGAAAACTGGCAAGACTTGAATGACTTTATTGAGGATTTTGAGGAAGCTTACCTGAATGAAAGTTACGCGGAAATTATTAAAAATAAAATAAAATACTGCAATCGAAAAAAGGGCCAGGATATTCATTCGTTCATAACGGAAATTAAACAGCTGTTTGAAAAATTATTGCCTCGACCGAGCCTCGAATGGCAATTAAGGAAAAGTTATGAAAATTTAATAATAGAATACAAAGTATACATCTGGAGGAATACTTTTTCAAATTCCACAGAATTGAAAATCTTAGGGCGTAAATGGGAAATCGAGTTAGCTAAATCTAAGATTAGGGGCCAACAATTAAGCATACTAGATAGGAATAATAACAAGGCAGAGAGAAACGTTAAAGAGAAGGAAGAAAATGATAGTCAGGATAGAGCTAAAAACGAAAATCAAAATAGGGAAAGTAATCAAAGTAACTGTACATGGTCTCGAACCTATTAAACAAAGGTATTACCACGTGTCCCCGAAAATCCAAGAATTTATGTACGAAGAAGTAAATAGAAAAAATTATAAAACCTTCCAATGGCGATTGGTCAAACTTAATAGTAATGGTCAGAAAATCGGATTGAAAATACAGATTTTGTTTAGATTTTAGGAAGGTAAACAAGATCACCAAAAAAGATTTATATCCGATTCCGCTAATGACAGGAATTTTAGATGCGTTGAGAGCAGCTAAATACATGTCCCAGATTGACCTCCGATGGGCCTATCACCAGTTACCACTAGAGGAACAGTCAGAACCCATTGCAGCTTTTGTAGTCCCGGGATAGGGAATGTACCAATTTAAAAGATTAGCTTTCGGCTTATGCAATGCATCTGCAACTTTCCATCGTCTTATGGACAAGGTCATAACACCCGATTTAAAGCCAAATGTACTTTGCTATCTGGACGATATTATAGTCGTTTCCAAAAGTTTCAAAGATCACATAAAATATATAGAAATAGTGTTATACAGAATAAAAGAAGCAAACTTAATCATGGGGTTAGATAAATGCGAATTTCGATGCGCAGAAAAAAAAATATTTAGGATTCAAAGTTAACAAAAACAGACAACAAGTAGATGACGATAAAATAAAACCAATTTTAGATTTTCCGAAGCCTGAAACTATCAAGCAACTCCAATGATTATTAGGCATGGCATCATGGTATAGGCGATTTATGCCAAAATTTGCAGATATATTAGAACCTCTGCACAGGTTACTCAAAAAAAGGAGTAAAGTGGGAATGGGCATCGAAACAGGAACGTGCATTTACGACGTACAAACAGCTACTTACAACAGCACCGATTTTAACATGTCCTGATTTTGGTAACCCGTTCCATCTCGAAACCGACGCCAGCAACAAGATCTTGGCGCCGTTTTAACACAAAACATTAAGGGCGAAAATTATGTAATAGCTTTTGCGAGTGGATGACTTAATGGGGCAGAGGGAAAATACTCGGCTTCGGAAAAAGAATGCTTAGCAGTAATTTGGGCAATTAGAAAATGTAGAGCGTACTCAGAGGGTTATTCTTTCAAGGTCATCACCGATCATATCGCGTGAATATGGTTGCAGAATTAAAAAAATTCCAACCGGAAGACTGGCCAGATGGGCCTTAGAACTTCTAGAATACGATTACGAGATTCTTTATAGACAGGGAACCTTAAATAAAGTATCAGATGCGCTATCAAGGGCAAACGAAAATATAAACAGGATTTCTAATATTTTAGCCAGTACTGTTGAATCGGAAATAAAAGAATTCAAAGGAATAGAGGACAATTAGTATAGCACCAAAACATCGCGCGCTAAAAAGAGACCAAAGGAAAATCCGAATTGGCGAATAAGAGACAATCAGCTAAATTTTTATAGACCCCACCCCCTAAAATCGAGCTTAAACTTAGATAACAATCCTTGGAAACTTATTATACCGAGCGAACTTAGAGAAAAGGTTTTAATCGAAAACCACGAAAATAAACAGGCGGGACACCCGGGTATGGAAAACTCGGATACAATCAAATATGTTAAGAAATGTGAAATTTGTCAAAGAATTGAACTGAAAATAAACAATCAAATAGGATTGATGGGAAAACAAATAAACGAAAAACCTTGGTGAGTAGTAGCATCTGATACGATCGGCCCGTTACCAATAAAAAAATCAAAAAATCAATACATACTAGTTGTCGTAGATATGTTTACCAAATGGGTGGTCAATCTTACAAAAGCATTTGGAATTAGACACTCGAAAACACCTAAATATTTTCCTCAAGCTAATTCAACAGAAAGATGTAATAGGTCCATTAAAAAAGCGATCGAAGGTTACTTGAGAAATCATAAAGAATGGGACATAAATTTAGATGATCTGCAATTTGCCTTGAATACGAGCAAACATTCCTTGACACGATTTACTCCAGCATCCTTAAATTTAGGCCGTGAATTTAAACCGATCCAAGCCCTGAAAAATATTGAGAGATCAAAACAGAATTAGAGTTTCAAGAAACAGAAAAATTGGCTGAACGAATGAACGAACTAAAAATAATTCGAGTCAAATAAAGCGGAAGGAATCGCGAAAAAATAAAACAAGAATTTTGGAGGTCCGTTTGTTATAAAAGCCATAATTTCACCGACAATTTACGAACTGGCCTTGAGGATTATTATCTTCTTGTGACAATCGTGACCAACTCATTCACATTAACACGACAAGTACAATAAAAAAAAAACAGACAAAATATTTTTTCAGAAAATGAGCGACAAGTATCACCTACGGTGCGGAACCTGCAAGACGTGGGTCGCGATGGGGGTAATCCGGACTTACAGCTGCACGGTTATCCGCGCTTTTCTTGAAGAACCTCAACCGAAGCCAGAATCAGAAGCATTTTCTAAAGGATTTGGCTGGAGGAAAGAGCCAAGCAGGCGTTCTTGGGCCTGGAAGAAGCAATGCCTGACGAGCTCTAGCGGGCCAAAAGAGAGATCAGGAATCGGAAGGCCAGGGAGAAAGAGGAAGAACATAAGAGAAGGAGGGCAGCCAAACTCTTCAGAATCACGAACGGACTCCCAATGACCCAGGAGGACTGGGATGATGTTGAGGAGTCCCCGAAAGAGGTCAAAAAACTCGAAAGGCAAAAGGCTGAAGAAGGAAAGCAAAAACTTGTAGCAGAGATTTTTGCACAAAGCGACAGAGACATAAGGACATTATAAGAACGAGATAGACACGACAGCGACAACACAGACTGGGAGACCCCGACCTAATTGATAAATAAATTTTTTTTCTATCCCTGACTACAACCGACAACTATTTATTATCCCCGCAGACACCACAAAAATTTTACGTTATTTCAATAAATTAATTCTAAATATCTAAATAAGAATAGATTAAAGTCAAAATTAACGATAAATAAGGCTATGAGAGGCCTAGCCAGTGGGAATATTAGGATTAGGAGTGCACTTTTTCTGTTTTAGGCCTCGAAATGCAGGAGACTTGGGAGTGCCGATTCTGCGGCTGGTGGGTGCCCATGTAATTATATATTTGCCATGACACATACTGCAAGGAAATACCGAACAGGTTACAAAATCAGCAAATGATGCCAGACCGCTCCGGAACCAAATACATCAGGGGTGAATGGTTGGGAACTCGTAGGGTTGTGGAAAGGGTCTTGAAAATAAAATCTCCCCAGGGTGGAGGTTATAACAGAGTTATAAAGCTCTCCCCTCCCTCGCGAATATTACGTCATGGTTGAACTCCGGTGGGAAGTGGGGACTGATCTCTTCCTGATTACCCACATTCCTGACATAAGTCAATCTCTGGCTACCTGGCTAAAACTTAAGTCGTTTCGCGCTAAGGAGGTCATATCGTGCACAAAACCAATTCACCTAGTGCCACACCACACACATCCACGAGGGAGCCTGCCCCTTTTTACTGCTCGGTTTGGGCCGAGAACTCAGAATATCGACCTAACTATCCGTAAGTCAGTAATAAATGACCATTTATATTATTTCGTTGTTCCTCATTGACTTCGTCTACTCTCTCGGCGTCCAACTCCTTGACACATCCTTTGGTTTGCGCATCCCAGTGACAACGTATATATATGTTCTTTAACATTTTTTGTAATTACAAGTCACTCGTAATATATAAAGATAACTTTGGCTTAAAAACTTTTTTTTTTACATTTTTTGATTGATTGAATGACGTGGATGATTGTAGTTTACCTTCTGTATTCTAAAATAATTTAAGCTGGAGCGACGGCGACCTACTGGAATTTCCATCCCTTCATCTGTTGTCAATCGGATAATCGTGTCACTTTGCATGTTTATTTTTAACCGAAATGTAGTGCTGGTGCGAGGAATATATGCATATATTCCAGCAAGATTGTTACTATTCTCCAATATTTGCAGGAAAAGTGTATTTTCGAAATTCGAATACTCTGTTTGGATTTTAAAAGAAAGTACGCAGGATACACTGAAGCTGGGCATGTCCACATCCAGATCCGTCGGAAAAACGAAGGCTAGTAGTAGGAGTCATGCAACTGCAAGCAGAAGACCTGTGCCAGCCACGAGGAACACCAGCAATAAAGGCACTATAAAATAAGCACATATGCTTCTAAATTCGCATAAGGTCTTCCGTGAATTTTTTTAAAGAAACTGATTGGAGACTTAATTTTAAAAATATTGAATTGATAATAAATATAAAATAACTTCAAGTAGTGAGCGGTCAATCAGGTTTTCGACAAACTTGATTGCTAGGCACGCTTGTATTTCTTTCATTTAGGGGGCAAGATAATTTCAAATTTTAAATAAAATATGTGAATGACTATTTATCTTTTTAGTTACATTGATGTATTTAATTATAAAGTTATGTAAATGTAATTTTCCTGCATTTGTAGGAAGATTCAAACGGATTTTTCAAAAAGTCAGCTTGAAAGAAACTTAAGAATAGTACATATATTTTTTTAAACTTAAGAATATTATTAATCTCAAATGGGGATGGAGCAGGTATGCCCCGTCTCCATCTTGGAAACTTTGCGAACGCACTTATTAAGAATCACAATGCAATACATCGGCGAGCGTGTTTAAACAATAATTTTATCACTTAAATAAAAAAGACAAATATTTCTACAGGCATAAAATCATTTCATTACTTCTTCTATTAAATTTTCTGCTTGCAGTTCATTAACTCTATTCACGAATTTCGCACCTAAACTTATTATCTTCAAACTCATTGGAACTGATTTTTTATCGCTTATGTATTAAAATTGAAAATTTGTAATTTAAGCAAATTAAAAAAAATTCCATGCAACTTAAAAAAATTTAAGGTAATTTTCAATAATTTGAAAGAAACTGAAAGTATTTCTGATAAAAAATGAGCATTCAGAGTTAATTCCAAATAAATTGCTGTCAGTGAAATTAGAGCCACTTTCGAAGAATTCAAGGGCAAATAAGAGAATGGGATAAATTCATAAGAAATCAAGATCAGTTAAAAATATTTCAAGCAAATAGGACCACATTTGTAAGATATAAAAACATTTTATTAGATTCAGATGAATATGATTGAATAGAATTACTAAATAAGACTCTCATAAAATCCCTAAGAATTGAAGGTCAATTTAAGAGTCTTCAGGCAGAATTTAAAAAAATTTGGAAATCCGTGAAAGGTCCATTGAATTCCGTGGATTATCAGGACATTGCAAAAAAAAATTTAATGAAATTCAGAAATCCTTGTATCCTCGGTTTTTATTTTTTAAAGGAAGCGAATAAAGTAATAATTTTATCTAAAAACGCTACTATAGTGCCTCAAAAAGAAACTTACCTATGAGTGTGTTTTATATGCTCAAAAACCAAAATAACTATGAATGTGACGTAACGATAATTCCTTTATTTTTAAAAGTAACTCACCCATCATCCTGGTTTACACGCTAAACTCTAAAATCAGTTGAGATGTGGCGAAGGTGGCCTACCGGAACTTCCGCGATTTCATCTGGGGTCAATAGGGTAATAACGCCGCTTTCTATGTTTATTTTTACCCGTCCCTTACGTCTTAAACGAGTATTATGTCTATATATTCGAGCAAGTGTATTATCACTCGTCATTATTCCACATACGTCATCATCGTATGTTGATAATACAATTTGTTCCTGGGGTGGCACGGGCGGAAAGACGCTAAGTACTTCGAGTACTTTAATTAGTTTATCCGCAGGAAAAGTGTATCTACAAAGTTCGAAAAGTCGATTCGGATTCCTTCTGGAAGCAAGCCGAATAAATTGAAGCTGGCCCATTCTATATCCAAGCACATCAGAGAAAGGAAGCCTGGTAGGTGGAGCTATATTGTTGGCAGGAGGAGATCTGGATCTTACATGAAGAGAACTGGCAGGAGGAACAGACCTGGCAGGAGAATTTTGTTTGTCAGAAGAAGAAGATGGCCCACCGCGTGAAGCACCAGGAATAGGTGCACCATTAGGCAAAAAATCAAACTGTGAACTCAGTTCTGCAAGCAGAAACATACGACTATATTTGGTTGTCAGAATAAATATTTTTGTATTACTAACAATAACCTACAAGAGTACCAAGCTAATACAGTCTGTTCGCAGCATAAAGTAGTTTCGTAGCAATGCTTTTGTTTTTTCATTATACGATTTTGTGATTGTCATTACATTTTTAGTTTCACTGAAATTTCCATTCCATGCTTAAGAACTATTAATATTACTCAAAAATCACATGATATTTATCTATGTCGTTGGTTCAGATTTAATGACCATGATGTGCTTCTGACTTAAATACCTAGAAAAAGATTTTAGGTACAACTTACTGTATTTGGGAATGACTTTAACTTAAGATTTCGGATCGATTATTTTGCTAGAAAGGATTGGTCTTTGAAGATGCACTGAGAAAAACGGATCTACCACATCTTCCCGTCAGGGGGTCTTATACATTTCTGTCAACATTTTCTCATTGAAGCTTTATGATAGCTTGAACGCACAAGACTTGTTTCAAATACTAGGCACCACGCTCTGGAAGGATAAAGGTTCTTAGTTTTTGAATCTGTGTAGGCCGATAAAGGCTACAGATATTTTTTGTTCTTTAGGGTACGCTGTCCAGGCTCCTTAATCTTTTTTTTTATCTCTTGGGTACGCTATGTAGGTTCCAAGATCTTTTATTTTATATTGATTTCTTGTTTTATTCTGGCAACGCTTTTACAGACTTCAGACTTTTTCATTTTGATTTTCTGATCTCCGGGTTCGCTGGAACAGGCTCCAAAAATTTGTTATTTTTTTAGTTCATGATTTCTCGACAGATAAAATTTTATACTGACATCCTAGATTGCGAAACGAAGAAATTGATACCAGTCTTGTACTGATAATGTAAAACGTAAAACGAAACTGTTTCTGAAAATTATTATTATCGATTTCAATTATTAATCAAGTTCAAGATTAAGTAATTTTGAGCCTGACAGTACTTCTAGAACGTCTTTAAGTTTCCGAAAGGAAGAAACCTAAGCCTTCCTTTGAGATTACTTACCCCATTTGAAATTAATAGCGTTTTGAAAAATGCAATGTGGATTTCAAAAACGTTAACAATCAGAAATTTCTCGAAGTTTAATATTCAATAGTTTTAAGTTATCAACTATACATGTAGGTTTCTCAAACAGAAACGATATTTGATTAATTAAGAAAATAATGACCAACCCAACTAAAATACAAAGCGATCACGATAGCTTGGATCTGGAAGGTGCTTCTGCACTTTCAATGCAAAACAAGGATTTAAATAATGTCACGACAAGACCAGTAATCAGAAATATGTTCTCAATCATATCTCAAAACACGAGTACCATCTCAATAGCGATTAATAGGTCAATAGATCGCGGTAGGAGTTTCGGGCGAAAAAGCACGGAATCCTTTTTCTGGGATAACGTAGATTTACCCACAATAGGCGCGTCAGTCCCAAGAAATTATTTGAGACAATTAAACAGCGAAAAGCAGGATATAATGAATTCATGAACCAACAAAAGGAAAGATTTTTTGAAGCAAAAGAAGAAAGGACAAACAACTAGAGACAGAAAAATAAAAGCGAATATCGAAATAATCAGTTACATTCGATTTAAGGGAACATTCGCAGGAAAGTCATCAATTTGCTCAAAATAATATTTAAAACCGTAGTTCAATAAGAAATAATAATTTAATATTACAAGATACCGATGATAGAGAACCATTAGACTCTCAACAACAAATAACAAGTCAAACAGACGTTCCAGAATTCACATTGATAATACAGATACAGATAATGAATCCTAAAATAAAATACATAATTAAACAATTCCAGCTACCTATTTTCCTTTCAGCATGACAAAAACACCTTTTCAAATTATGAGTAATTCGCCAATTAAATTCCGTAATAATAAAGAAGATAGCCGCGCACTCTTTCTCGATGAATTAAAACGATTTAAAAAGGGTTATAAAATAAATGACCGAAACATTTCAGAAAATTTTTATGCGTTAATAATTAAGGATGCCAAAGACTAATGCTCGATAAATAAAAAATGTTGCATAACACTATCAGATCTTTTGAAAGAGTTAAAAAAATTCCTATATAGACGGAAGGTTCTCAGAGGTAAGAAGACAAAAAATTAAATTTTGCAAAGAAAAACGAACGATTTCGAAACTTTGAGCAATTAGAAGATTTAGGCGAATAGTGCGAAACTGAGCTAGCCAAGTCAAGAATTCGAGGCTCTTACTCTGAAGGTGCTGTAGTTTTTCTGGGATTTCGCTGATCAGATCATCGTTATTAATACCCGGACGTGGTTCTCGTCGATCCAGTACTTGACGTACGTTGTTCCTAGCAACTATGCCTACAGCTTCAATCGGGTGTTCGTTGTCCACATCTTCGAAAGGTAGTTCGTCAATAGGAAGCTACTCTTCCATTTTCATTTTTATGGTAGATATTTCAACAATTGAAGTTGGTCAAGTCCATATCCATTTCCGTCAGAAGAAAGAAGCCTGATAGGCGGAGCTATATATCTGGCAAAAGGAGACCGAGACCTTGCACGTTGAGTAGTTTCGGCAGGAGAAGAAGTCCTGAGAGGAGAATGAGATCTGGCAGGAGGAAGAGGACTGACAGGAGAATTTTGTCTTTCAGAAGAAGAAGATGGGCCGCCACGAGGAACAACGGGAATAGGGGCGCCATTAGGCAAACATTCAAACTATGAACTTAATTCTGCAACAAGAAACAGACAGGTAATAAATTTATTCTGATAATCATTTTTTTAGATTATAGACACACTTTTAGATTAGAAAACGTACACCAAAATTGTTTCTGAAAAACATTAAAAGCAACTATAAATGATGTTAAACGTTTAAAAAATTGTTTTGGCCTACATTGCCATAGTTTACCTTTCCGAGTGGATTTGTATTTATTTCGGCTAAACTCAGATAGGGTATGAAAAATAATAGCAATTAGGACAGAATGCAAATAAAGACTCAAAATTTTTTATCTGCGGAAAGTTCATAAATGGTTTTAAAATTATAGATATAGAACAGTATTATATTCACCAATAGAGCTAAGCATAACTGTCAATATGAAGAGCACAATATAAAAGATCGTCATTTTTTGCAATTAGAGGAAAAACTGAATTATGCGTCACTAAAGAATTTGATTGAGAGATTATCGAATCAATATTCTGGTGTTTTATTGGAGTATATATCTGGTACGTTAATTGCAATCTCTTGCATTATAGGCATCAAACTGGTCCTTCTGAGATTTCCATGTTTACATTTCATAAATTAGTAAAAAATTTAAATTTATTTTTCGTGATAGAAGTTATTCTAGAAATAATAATGAGATTTTAGCAAATGAAGCGAGGATAAAAATCTAAGAGTTAAGCAGAATGTCCAAACATTTCGTTCCTATCGTTTTATTCTTATCGCCCTAATTTATTATGCTTATCGCTAAAGTGATAAGATATTAATAAATACCTAAAGGCTACATTTATTTACGCGATTCCTAACTGCTCCATTTATTATTTTTAAATAGTGAGTTCATAATTTTTCATTCTGACAAATTTTTGTATATCTGGGAAAAAACTAGGAGCTACCCTGAAATATATATTAAGATATATTGAGAATTAGACTGCTAACAAAAAACTGTTTGCGCTTTTTGAATGCTTAGATGTAAACTGGTTCAACTTTTAAGGACACACGCTTCAAATGAATATGAATCCAAAGTATATTTACCTCCAACACGTTACGTTCAAGGTCATTTCAAGTTCACATACAGTAAAAGCCGTTTAATGAACTTCGAAAAACTTTTACATATATTTTTGGGGTCGCTAAATCGAAGTCGGAGGCCCATTTACCTCCACCGTTTTAGGTTAAAGATAATTTCAAGGTCATTTCAATCCGATGTTCTTATAATCCCCAAAAGGTCAGTTTGAGGTAATTTAAAGGTCGTCCTCAGGTCAGAATAACAGAAAATGCATGTTGTGAAGTGCAACCTCATCTTCAAGTTTCAGGCAGAACATTAGATTTGCTTGTGGTTATATTTCTCGCGTTCAACCCCACCTATCTCGAAAACTTTTGATTTTTTGGACTGGTACACATCAAGGATTTTTTGGTCAGGAGGCTTTCAGCTATGTTATATTGCAATTTCAGCCAATTTGTCACGGGCCGGATTTTATTGTGAAGTGTGCGGGGTACTCTGAGTTTAGCAAATCAAATCCAAAAGATGTGTCACTAGTGAACTCAAGCAAGCGAGATTCAGCAACCCCAAAACGGTTGTTAAAGTTTATTGCACGGGTTTTACTGTCTTTGACCTTGAAATGCCCTTGAACCTCACGCGGTGGAGATAAATCGATTTGGATTCAGATTTGGCAACCCCAAAAATATATGTTAAGGGTTTTTGAAGTTTATTACACGGCCTTTCCTGTATTTGATCTTGAAATGACCTTGAACCTGACGTGTCGGAGGTCAATAGACCTCGCATTCAAATTCAGCGCGTCAAAATACATAAGGATAAAGTGGTCTCGTCAAATGTTAGCACCTGTTTTTGTTTGTAAAGCAGTGTTATTGTTCATTTCTGAAATCTTATATTACGATATTTCATTTTTTTTAAATTCTGAACGTTTGGTTTCATTTGGCTCCTCAAAAAATTGTTACAATTTCTACGTTTTAAAACATTAAGCTAAAAAAGTAGGCCGATAATTATTTATTCATGAAAATCAGAGTAATTTGGATTTTCTGAATATATCATCACTTATGACTTGCTAAGAATCTTTCAACACATAGAGTGAGCTTTGTAAAGCCTTTCAGAGCAAAATAAAACATGAAAATGTTCTTTATTCTATTTGAAGTTTAAATATTTTTTAAACTTCTAATTAAATATTTGATCATCTCTGACGGTTTCATTTACCAATTCTCAATATAAAATCGACACCTACTGTTTTAAATGCTCAGACAATTTAAAATCATACGGATCAGCAAATAAGAATTGTGAACATTTATGAAGACAGTTAAGATATGCGAATAAGTAAAAATATGGGTATCCATGAAAATATTAAAATTACTTAAATATTGTAGTGACTAATTTTACAAATAATTTATATTTTTAATATTAGAAAACAAAAATCTGGCAAAGTAAGCGTGCGCGTTTGAATAACGTGGTATAAGAAATCAAGTCCTATACTTTAGAGATTGATTCAGGTTGTGTTCCACATGCACTAAAGGGACCTTGTGTCATAGGAAACTTATTATAAGTAACGCATTTCAAATTATAATAATTGTCTTCCAAAAATATTTTTTGACGAAAATAAACAGACCTTTTGTATCTGCTTCGGGAAAAGGCTGGCTGGGGCATTGACGAAAGATCAAAGTCTTGGGAACCATAATATATAAAGTTGTTAATATTAATTGTAATTAGAAGCCACTCGTAATATTTAAAGGTAGCTTTGAAATAAAAACGTTTTCTTCTATTTTTACATTTTTTTAACTGATTGAATGACGTGGATGATTGTAGTTTACATGCTGAACTCTACAGTAATGTGAGATGGGGCGAAGGCGGCCTAATGAAGTTTTCACCCTTTCATATGTGGTCAACGGGGTAATCATTCCACTTTGCATGTTTATTTTTACCCAAAATTTAGTGCTGGTGCCAGGCATATATGCAAATATTCCAGCAAGATTGTCCATAGTCTCCAATGACGCAAAGACGTCATCAGCAAATGTTGATAATACAAGATGTTCGTGCGCTGGAATGAGCCCATATTTATTTGGTCCTTCGTGTAATAAAATTGTTTTATCTGCAGGAAAAGTGTATTTTCGAAGTTCGAATACCCTGTCCGGATTTTTAACAGAAGTAAGCCGGATAGCCTGAGGTTGGTCAATTCCATAAACAAATCCGGCAGAAGAAGGAAGGCTGGTAGGTGGCGCCATGCACCTGGCAGGAGTAGACCTGGGCCTGACTCGAAGATGTGGCTCGGAAGGAGACCTGGCAGGAGAATGTTATTTGTCAGAAGAAAAAGAAAGTGGCCTGCCACGAGGAACACCAGCAATAGGGTCGCCATTAAATGAGCACAAATGTTTATAAATTCGCATAAGGTTTTCTATAAATTTTGTGCTAAAGGAAATTTGTTAGAGATTTAATTAAAAAAATGTTTAATTTATGATATAAAATAACTTCAAGTAGTGAAAAGCCAATCAGGTTTTCGAAAATAATGAATGCGACATTTTCTTAATATATTGTTGCACAACTTATTTAGATATGCTAGCCTCATTAAGTATCTGCTACGCGCGCTTGTATTTTTTCGTTTAGGGGGCTGAGAAAATTTAAACGGATTTTTCAAAACTCATCTTGTTATAAATTGAACAGCAGTAAATAAATTTTTTTGGATGTTTTAAATCTCAAATTACTCTTAAATTATTCCTATAATTTGTGTTTTTTATTTATGTGATAAAACTATTGTTTAAACTGCAGTAAAAGACAATAAATTTGTTGTGAAGACGGAGTCGGTATGCCCCGTCTCGATCTTGTAAACTTTGTAAAAGCACACATTTCGGCTTTAAATATAGATTACTACACTAATACTAGTATCCAAGATCATTTGATAGAAACTTTAAAAATTTTGAAACGTCGGATTTGGTGTGAGTCCTAAGTGGATGAGATTGATTGAAATTCAAATAAGAAGTTTTTGATAAAAAGGTATAAGATTACACGTCGGATACTGGTAGAAAAGAACTCCAAACATTTTAGAACATAGGATTCAACAAAAGTCCTGTAGCAATGAGATTTGATAGAATTTAGTGAGAAACTATTGATAGAAAAGTATAAGATTCCTCTGCGAATAGAATTTGATGGACATTTCCGGCATTCCGGAATATATGATTCAATACAAGTCTTGTGCTGATAAGATATAGTTGAGGTTAAATGAGGAACGTTTAATAGAACAGTGAAAAATTACGCAAAGGATGAATTTAACTAGAAATAGCCGACATTGTGACGCATAGTGTTTGAATAATTTTTGTGTGCATAGGATTTTATAGATTCTCAATGAGATACATGCCATATTTATTTTGGACAAGCTCAAATAGGTTTAGAAAAATAATAGTAATTAGGATAGAATGCATATTCCTGAAACGCAGAAAGTTTTAATTGCTGAAAGTCTCAAAATGTCTTAAAAAATTAAGATATATTCACCAAAAGAACTAAGTATCACCGCCAAGAAAAATACCACAGTGTAAACGATCCTCATTTTTTGCAATCAGAGGTATATATCTGGTTTCTCAATCTCAATCTCATGTGTTATAGCCCTCAAGCTTGTCCTTGTGAGATTTTCATGTTTATGTTTCATAAATTAGTTAAAAAAATTGTTGATCACATCTAAATATATTTTATGATGATAAGAAATTCTATAACTAAACAATAACTGGTTTATTTTTAAAAGTAACATACCCATCATTGTGTTCACATTCTCTACTCTAAAATCTATTTTCTGATTGAAACTCTATAATACTTGAAACGCACAATACTCATATCGAATTGTGTGTTCCAGAATCTCAGTAGTTTTTGTCTAAATCTATTCATTGCAAAAGTTTACATACTTCTGAATCAACGTTTCTCCATTAGAAATCTACTAAGTCCTATACATAGAAATCAAGAAAATATCTATCAGATGCTGTATATTTCAAAATCTTATACTTTTTCTATCCGCAGTTTTAATTGAAACTCTATCAAATCTTATCCGAGCAGACATACTTTTAATCCTCTTTGATAAAAATATGCGCCATTGTAAAGCATAGGATTTTATAAATTTTTGGCTTGAAAGAATTTCATATATTCGCGGTGAGAAATTGTTAATAGAAAAATATACGATTTCTCAAAATATAACATTTTATTGACCTATTCTAGATTCCGAAACATAGAATTTGATACAAGTCTTATACAAATAAGATGTAATAGAAATTCTGGATGGTTAGAATTTGACAGAACGATCTATCAAATGTGCTGAAAGATTTTGATTTGAGACATTCGCTTTATTAAAAATATAGGATTCACCTAATCTGTTGGTAGAATTTGATTCGTGAATATTGTTTGATTCAATTATGTAGGAATTCTATTAAAGTTTTTTATAGAATTTACTTTGCATTTCACTTTTCGTGACTTATCTCCTACAAATCACCTAATAAAAAATTGTAAACATTTGTGGCGCTAGTGAAGATTTAAAGTTACTTGTAGGTTGTGAGATGGCTTTGGATAAAAAAATTTTTTTTTGTTTTCAAATTTTCTTTAAATGATTCAATGACGTGGATGATTGTGGTTTATATGCTGTACTGTAAAATACTTTAATATGGGCCGAAAGCGGCCTACTGGAGTTTCCCCTTTTTCGTCTGTGGTCAATGGGGTCATCGTTTCACTTTGCATGTTTATTTTTACCCGTACTTTACCAAAGTTAGGAATGTATGCATATATTCCAGCAAGATAGTTACTACTCTCCAATATTGCAAAAACGTCACCAGCAAATGTTGATAATACAATGTGCTTTTGCGTTGGAATGGGGCTATATTGTTTCAGTCTATCGAGTAATAAAATTGGTTTATATGCAGGAAAAGTGTATTTTCGAAGTTCGAATACCCTGTTCGGATTTTTAACTGAAGTAAGCAGGATAAAGTGAAGTTGGTCAAGTCCGCATGGAGATCCATCAGAAGAAGGAAGGCTGGTAGGTGAAGCAATGCATCTGGAAGCCGAAGACCCGGGCCTGACTCGAAGATGTGGCTCGGCAGGAGACCTGGCAGGAGAATTTCATTTGTCAGCAGAAGAAGCAAAAAATTCCCTGCTACGAGGAACACCTGCTGGCGTTCCTCGTGGCGCCATTGAATAAGCACAAATGTTTCAATTCAGATATGCTGGCATATATAAAGCAGTATATAAATTTAAAAAAAAAATTTAATCTTGAGTTATGCGATAAAACTATTGTTTGAACAGTGGTAAAAGACAATAAATTTGTTGTGAAGACGGAGCAGGTATGCCCCGTCTCGATCTTGGAAACTTTGAGAAAGCTATTTCAAGATTTTTCAAATTTTTTCAAATTTTGAACTATTTAAAAAATATTTCAAAAACTTTTACAATTCTTTTGAAATGATTAAGATACTTTCAAATAAAATTTTATCTTGCAGCATTGAGAAATTTTGCTCTAAAATCTTCGACACTCTTTTTTGCGATTAATTTAAATTCTTTATAAAATGTTAACAAACAATTTAAAACTTAATTGCAAGATCTCAAAAAATGTACAATTTATTGAAAATCTCTCAAATCTTTTCAAATTTTAAATCATTTTTGAATTAGCATTGTGAATTCGAAACTTAAGTTAATTGAAAAATATCGATCTAACTAAAAGAAATTAAAGGAAATTTTTAAAAATGCAAGAGAATTTTCAAGTATTTAGGATAAAAAATAGGCATTCAGAGTGAATTCCAAATTAATTGTTTTCAGTAAAATTTGACACATTTTGGAAGAATTTAATGGAACTTTAGAGAATTGATTGAAATTCATACAAAATCAAGATGAGTTAAAAATAATTCAAGAAAATAGGACCGACTTTTTTAAATCTAATAACATCCCATTAGATTCAGATAAATAAGATTGAACGGGAATTGTAAACAAGAATGGCATAAAATCCATTAGAATTCAAGGTAAATTTAAAAATCTTCAGGGATGATTAAGAAACATTAAAAAATCTGTGGAAGTCCGATTGAATTCAGTGGATTTGAAGGACATTTTAAAGAATTCAGAGTGAATTGGAAGGAATAAAAAAAATCAAGAAAATTCAGAAATCCTTGTATCCTCGCTTTTTATTTATCAAAAGAAGCGACTAAACTTATATTTGTATTTAAAAATGCTACTGTAGTGACTCGAAAAGTAACTTACCCATCACCGTAGTTTACATCCTCGACTCTGTAATCAGTTAAGATGTGGCGAAGACGGCCTACCGGAATATCTGCGATTTCATCTGGAGTCAATTGGGTAATCGTGCCGCTTTCTATGTTTATTTTAACCCGTCCTTTACTTCTTGTACGAGGATTATGTCTATATATTCCAGTAAGTGTATTATTACTCGTCAATATTGCAAAGACAACACCATCGTATGTTGATAATACAATTTGTTCTTGGGGTAGCACGGGCGGAAAAGCGTTAAGTCCTTCTAATACTTTAATTCGCTGATACGCAGGAAAAGTGTATCTTCGAAGTTCGAAAATACGATTCGGATTTCTTGTAGAAGTAAGCCGAATAAATGGAAGCTGGTCCAGTCTATACCCAAGCACGTCAGAGAAAGGAAGTCTGGCAGGTGGAGCTGCATTGTTGGCAGGAGGAGATCTGGATCTTGGACGAAGAGAACTGGCAGGAGGAACAGACCTGGCAGGAAAATTTTGTCTGTCAGAAGAAGAAGATGGGCCGCCACGAGAAACTCCAGGAATAGGTTCGCCATTAGGCAAACATTCGAACTGTGAAGTTAATTCTGCAACAAGAAACAGAGGATTACATTTTTTTGAAGATATACTGATTTTCCATCACTAATAATGATCAATAAGAGTTCCCAGCTAATACATTCTGTTTTTATCATAAAGTTGGTTCGTAGTGATGCTTTTGTTTTTTCATGATCTTTAAAGACTGGTATTCTATTAGAGAGTAGCAGTTGCTGTCATGTTGACATTTCAATAATAACCTAAAACTTAAAAATATTTCACCTAATAAATTGTAATTTAATTGTGAAAACAACTCTTTTCTATTTTAGTTTTGGTTCACAGAGTTGCGTTTGCTTTCTAATTCGAGGTTTTTGAAATTGGTTATCTATAGTTCAAAAATGTTGTCTTCTGTAAGACGAAATTCCAAAAAGAATCAAATTTATTTTCGACCTGCACTTGTTAGCTTCAAGAATTTATTGCCTCAAAGAATGTTTACGATGAAAAATTAACGCACGCGAAGAACCTGTTGCTAGAATTTGATTCTTGAAGTTTAGTTGATTGAGTATCGTAGGAATTCTATACAATTTTCTAAATAGAATTTTCTTTAAATCCAGTTTTTGGTCAGAATTTTTTGATCTTGCTAGCATATGGATGTGATGTGCATGAAAGACTGTGTTTTGTCTCGAATTTTCTCCTACGAGCAAGTAGTTATTCGGGAATCAAGAGAGATTATAAAACTTACCTCGAAATTGTTTCTGAAAAACTGTAAAAGCAACTGAATTATGGATTTTGAAAACAGCTTAAATTACTTTGAGTTTACCTTAAAGATCCAATTCATATTTATTTCGGCCGAACTCAAATAGAGTTTGAAAAATAATAGGAATTAGGAGATAATGCATATTGCGACGCAACACTTTTTATTTGCGGCAAGCTCACAAATGTTTTTAGAAGTATAGATATAGAATAGTATTATATTCACCTATACAACTAAGTATCATCGTCAATATGAAGACCACAGTACAAACGATCGTCATTTTTTGCAGTTAGAAAGAAAACTGATTTATATTTTATCAAAGAATATGGTTGACAGTTTATCGAATTGAAAATCTGGTGTTTTCTTGGAGTAAACATCTGATATCTTAATGGAAATCTCATACCTTATAGGCATCAAGCTGGTCCTTCTGAGATATTTATGTTTATATTTCATAAATTAGTCCGAGAGACGAAATTAAGTTTTCGCAATAGAAGCCGTTATGGAAATAATAATTAGATTTTTTCAAATAGTGGCACGATGAAAATCTAAGTGTTAAACAGAAAGACCGAACATTTCGTTCCTATCGTGTTATTCTTATCGCACTAATTTTGTATTATTATCGCTAAAGCGATAAGATATTATTAAATTTCTAGAAGCTATATACATTCACGCTATTCTTAACTGCTTCATTGATTATTTTTAAAATGGTAGTTTAAAATTTGTAATTCTGACATTTTTTTAAACTGAGAAAATACTAGAAGCTACCCTGAAATGTATGTTTTCTTCTAAAATTTGTTGCAATAAGCAGTGAGGATTTTGTTTTTAATTTTATAATTCAAGTTCATGAATTACGTAATTTTGAACTTGACAATATGCATAGGTAATCCATAATTTTCCTGAATAAAGAAACTTGATCTTTCGTTTGAGAACAAAATAAAACGGAAAAATGTTATACAGTCCTGAATGTTAACGTTTCCAGGGACTGATTTATTGTTACGGTCAATACGAGTTGAGCCCCGAAAGTGCTCTTATGTTGCACTTCTTGTTTATATTACTAAGTAGTATTAAAAACCTAAAAATTAATCTAACTCTGTTAACAAATGATTAGAACTCATAGGGACATTAAAAAAGCGATCAAAGCTTAGTTGGGAAATCATAAAGATTGGGACATAAATTTAGATGATCTGCAATTTGCTTTAAATACAAGCAAACATTTCTCGATAGGATTTACTCCAGCTTTCTGAAATTTAGGCCGTGAACTTCAACCGATCCAAGCCCTGAAAAGGGATTTAGAGAACAAAACAGAATTAGAGTTTCAAGAAACAGAAAAATGGGCAGAACGAATGAACAAACTAAAAATAATTAGGAAAGAAGTAGTAAAAAATGTAAATTCAGCCAATGACATTCAGACAAAATATTATAATTTAGGACGCAGACCGATAGAGTTTCAAATATAAAAACAGGTTTTAAAAAGAGAAAAAACATTGTCAAATAAAGCGGAAGGAATCGCGAAAAAATTAAACAAGAACTTTGATGGTCAGTTTGTTATTAAAGCCAAAATTTTACCGAGAATTTACGAACTTGAAAGTAAAAAAGGAAAATCAATGGAAAATTGGAACGTAACAGATATAAAAAAATATATATTAGTAAAAGTCAGGTTTAGGATTGAATGGTAAGTGGCGCATGCAGACTCGAATTGAGGATTATTATTTTCTTGTGACAACCGAGAGCAACTCATTCACATTAACACGACAAACACAACAAGAGAAAACAGACAAAATATTTTTTCAGAAAATGAGCGACAAGCATCACCTACGGTGCGGCACCTGCAAGGAGTGGGTCGCGTTCGGGGAAATCCGGACACACAGCTGCACGGTTATTCGCGTTTTTCTTGTAGACCTTCAACCGAAGCCAGAATCAGAAGCAGCCCGGAAGGAGATAATAGAAGAAGGGTTGACAAGGGAGCTCTAAAGAATTCGGCTGGAGGAAACAGCCAAGCAAGCGTTCTTGGCCTGACAGAAACAATGCCTGACGAGCTCTACTGGACCAAAAGAGAGATCAGGGATCGGAAGGCCAGGGAAAAAGAGGAAGAAGAGAAGAGAAGGAGGGCAGCCAAACTCTTCAGAATCACGAACGGACTCTCAATGACCCAGGAGGACTGAAGAGGCTGAAGAGTATCTAAACAAAGTCAAAAAACTCAAAAGGCAAAAGGCTGAAGAAGAAAAGAAAAAACTTGTCGCAGAGATTTTTGTACGAAGCTACAGATACATACAGGCTTTACAAGAACGAGATAGACACGACAGCGACAAAACAGACTAGGAGACCCCGATTTAATTCATAAATACATTTTTTTTCGCTCCCTAACTACAACCGTCAACTATTTAATACACCCACAAACACCACAAAAATGTTACGTTGTCTTGTACGAGGATTATATCTATATATTCCAGTAAGTGTATTATCACTTGTCAATATTGCAAAGACGCCACCATCGTGTATTGATAATACAATTTGTTCTTGGGGTGGCACGGGCAGAAAACGCTAATTCCTACGAGTACTTTAATTAGTTTATTCGCAGGAAAAGTGTATCTTCGAAGTTCGAAGAGACGATTCGGATTTCTGCTTTAATTAAGCCGAATAAATTGAAGCTGGCCCAGTCTATATCCCAGCACTTCAGAGAAAGGAAGCCTGGTAGGTGGAGCTATATTGTTAGCAGGAGGAGATCTGAACCTTGTATGAAGAGAACTGGCAGGAAGAAGAGACCTGGCAGGATAATTTGGCTGTCAGAAGAAGAAGATGGTCGACCGCGAGAAACACAAGGAATAGATTGCGCCATTAGGCAAACAACCAAACTGTGAACTCAGTTCGGCAAGCAGAAATCTGCTTTATTTTCATTATACGATTTTGTGATTGTTATTACATTGTCATTTTCACTGAAATTTCCATTCCATGCTTAAACATTATTAATTTTACTTAAAAATCACTTGATATTTGTCTGCGTCCTTGGTTCAGATTTAATGACTATGATGTGCTTCTGACTTAATAAACTAAAAAAAGATTTCAGGTACAATTTACTATATTTGGGAGTGTCTTTAACGTAAGATTTCAGATCGATTCTTTGGCTGAAAAGGCTTTGTCTTTGAAGCTGCACTGAGAAAAATGGATTATAATTATCCAATTTTATACGCAAGTTTAAAACGCTCTACCATATTCTATCTATAAGGAAGTCTTATACATTTCTGTCAAAATGTTCTCATTCAAGCGTTATAATATCTTAAGCGCCCAAGACTTGTATCAAATCCTAGGCACCGCGCTCTGGAAGGATAAAGATTGTTAGTTTTCGAATGTGAGTACACTTAATCTTTTTTTAAGCTCTTAGCTATGCTGTGTGGTCTCCAAGACCTTTTCTTTATTTTAACTTCTTTTTTTATTTGGGTACGCTGTTTCAGGCTCCAGACTTGTTATTTGTTGGTTTGTTTTATTGTGGGAACGCTTTTACAGAGTCCAGACTGTTTTCATTTTGATTTTCTGTGGTTCTTCGTGTACGGAATTACTGTATTGGTAGATGTAAGGCTATGCTCTGACGATTGTAAAAGATTGAACCTTGATTATTTATATTAAATCATTATCATTAGATTTGTCTATATGAATAATCATACCTCTCTGAAATTTTAAGAGACTGAGTCATTGTAACAACTACCACTGATAATTGATAAGAAAACGTCGTTATAAAAACTGAGTCTGAATGAATAAGAATTTATTTGTTAAATATTGCATTGTTCAATTTATCTTCTCCTTTCTGGATAGAAATATCTTTACCCGCACTTAGGGCTAGGGAAAAATAAAACATAGAAACAACGAACTTTTCTACAATCAAAACAAATTTTGTCTTTTAGACAAGTTAATGAAGTTAATGATCTTGGATTAAAATGGAGAATAGCAATCTATAGATATTCGTATATTTTGTATGTTCGTGTTTAAAATCATGGATTGTAAAACTTCATACCTCGATTTTACGGTTCATCGTCTAGATTGGTACAGAAATGCTAGTATCCAATATATTTGCATAGAAACTTCTAAAATTCTGATACCTAGCATTTGATGAAAGTCCTAAACGTATAAGATTTGTTGGAAATCAAATAAGAAGTCATTTATGAAATAGTGTCAAATTTCTCGGCGGACACGGCTAGGTAAAGACTCTTAAACATTTTAGAGCATAGAATTTGACTCAATTCCTGTGGCAATAAGATTTGAGAGAATAGTTTAATGTGAAACTATTAATAAAAAAGTATGACATCCCATGCGAATAGCATTTGATATAAATTTCCGGCATTCCGAAACATAGGGTTTGAGAAATTTTTCTCTGGATAGGATTTCCAAGAGCTTCAATTAGATAATGTCGATAGAAAAGATCATGATTTCTCGGCAGATAAAATTTTATAGTGACTTCCTGGATTTCGAAACGAAGAAATTGATACAAGTCTTGTACTGATAAGGGTTAATGTTATATGAATAAAATTTCTTAAAACAAGAGAGATTAGGAGACGTAACTTGAAATTGCTTCTGAAAAATAGCGAAAGCATATCAATAATTTATTTTGTAGGAATAATTTGAACAAAAATAGTTAAATGAGTAGATAGGTGTTCCTGCAGCATAAATTACTATTCTGAATAATTAACCTTTTATATTAAATTCGCATTCATTTCGGATATATAAATATAGCGTAGTATTATATTCACCAATAGAACTAAGTAACACCGTCAAGATAAAGACCACAGTATAAGCGATCCTCATATTTTGGAATTTGAGGAAAAACTGATATATACGTTAATAAATAACTTGGTTAATAGTGTATCAAACTGATATTCTAGTGTTCATTGTGAGCTTATATATGTTATCCGAATCACTATGTCATTAACTAGAGGCGTCAAGGTTTTTCTACTGAGATAATGATGTTTGTATTTCATATATCAGTCGAGGAAAAGAAATATCGTTTCTTCGAGACAGGCAACTTTGGGAATGATAATGAGATTCTTGCGAGAAGCTCTACGATAGAAATCTGATTATCAAACAGAAATTTGACAAACGTTTAGGAAAAACTGAATAACTGATTTATAATTTTGTATTTGGTACACAATTTCTTAATCTGAAATTTTTTTGTTTATCTGCGAAACTCCCAGAAGCCACCCTGAAATATAGTTAGATATATCAAGAATTGGACTCCTGAGAAGAAAGTTTTTGCTCGATTTAAATAAACTGTTCTAATATCGTTTAATATAGTTTAGTTTTTTTTTGGTCCTCAAAAAATAATTCAATAATCTTGTTTTAGAAGAGAAATGAGGAAAATATTTACAACGTGCAGTCCAAGAAAAAGTCGCGAATGGAAATTACAAAAGCTTATATGAATCTTAGAATTGAATACAAAATGTACATAAACCTGAAGAATTTCGAAGCTTTTGAGCAATTAGAAGATTTAGGCGAAGAATGCGAAACTGAGCCAGCCAAGTCAAAAATTCGAAGCTCTTACTCTCAAGGTGGTGTAGTTTTTCTGGGATTTCGCTGTTCATAACATCATTATTAATATCAGGACGTGATACTTGTCGATCCAGTACGTGATGTACATTGTCCCTAACACCTATGCCTACAGATTCAATCAGGTCTTCGTTGTCCACATATTCGAAAGATAGTTCGTGAATAGGCAGCTACTGTTCCATTCTTATTTTTATGGCAGATATTTCAGCAACGGAAAGCCAACTGCTTACGGCTTTTGAGCATTTTTGGTCTGCTAGATTCGGCTGTTGCCTCCTGTGGAATTAGGCTGTCTGCCTCTGGAGGCTGTATTGATGCGGGATCATTATTAGGATGCGCTAAAACATCAATTGCCGCTGCTTGCTCGTACAATGCGGCTTCCTCTAACTGATGTTTATTGTCGATGTTTCTCGACGCCAAATCAACCTGATATTTAATCTCCATTGCTCGGTCCTCTGTGATAAGAAGATAATTTCGCATGTCCTTCATCTTATCGATAAGTCTTTCCAATGAAACCTTTGTATGTCAGGATACTTCGCAGGAAACTTCGTCCTACAGTTGTATTGCTTTTCGCTTTTGGATTCATACTTCAAACTTTCTTAGAATAGATGCACCAATTCCTCTTTTATTGTGGTGTCCCACTTGAACCTCTCCTTTTCCTAACGCTAGCCGAAGCATCCGTAGCAGGTACAGTTCATTTTCCATGGCTTACCGTTTGTCGTAGTTGTTTTTGCTGGCCAACTGTTTGGTCAGAGAGATCTTATGAGTAATACACGTTATAACATAAGTTTTACCATAACGCGCGACTCGGTACGGCCCTGCACGAAAGAGTGGCTGGGCCGAACACGAGACGGAACGGAATCCCCCGAGGGGACCGGAAGTCCCGAGCAACAGCACAGTAGTTGCTCAGTCTCTTCTCGTTCGACCGGCTGTAAGCTGATTCATCTCGTCCCCTCGTTAGTAGTGACTCCTTAGTGTTCACACCATCGCGTTACCCAGGGATCTCTCCTCGCCCTGGAACCGCTTCGCCAAGGAAGGTCTCCAGCCGCCACAAAGACCCTTGTTTGGGCCATTTCGATAGCCACAGGCTTATTAATCTTCTTCGAGGAAACTCTGGCTCGTCAGCACCAACCACAGGCTGACTGCCGCCTACATCATGTAAGTGGCCATCAATAGCCTTTTAAATATTTAATGTCCTTGTTTGATTGTGTTTCATCTTCTGCTCGGCTTTCGAATCTCCTTATTTCCCACATCGGCATTACTTTCGTATACCTGGCGCCCAACCAAAAATCCCACACTATCCCTATCAAAAAACAAATTAAACCTGCCGAGGAAAGGGACACAAAACTCAGACTCGAAGAAAAACTTAACTTTTGAACTTTTCTAAAATCCTTTGTTGCATGCTATTGATTCCACATGCTTTTCATTTGATCGAATTTTCAATACTATAGATATAATGACGTTTATACATATGAAATGATATGATATATTTTTGACGGTACTCTGTATTTACGAAAATTCTAATACGCATTCAAGTGTCGTAATTCAAAGATCAAACGAATCACGTCAACAAAACCAAAGCGGAAACTAACTAGAAAAATTTCGCTTGTAAATTACCAAAATTTCTCCAAGTTTAAAACAATGAAACTAGATCGGATTAAAATGTAAAGCGAAAAATTTGGAAAAATTATAATTTCCTGGATGAAAAAAAAACTTTGCTTAAAAAAAATCAAAATCACAGAAGTTATCAAAGTATAAAGGAAGCCTCAAAACAGGAATAGCATACATTTTTATTTTCGCGGAATATCACAATCGCCCGACTTGGCGAAACGTTCAATTGCGGTAGCGAGCTCGCACGTGCAGCCCGTACGGTACGTAAGGTCACGCGACGTATCATTCTTGAACGAAATTAGAATTTAAAATTAGAAACCCACATCAAACGAATATATAGGGTGTCCTATCCGTACAAATACTAACCTGATTTGAAAATAAATGAAATTGAGATCAGGGAAAATTAAAATTACAATGCCGAAACCTACAGTCATGGAAAACGAACATAAGAACCTAGATTTGGAAGGTGCCGCTGCACTTCCAACCCAAAACATAAACTTACACAACGTCACAACAAGACCTACTATTGGAAATGAGGTCCTAATGGCAACCCAAAATACAGGTACCGTTCCAAAAGTAATTAATAGGGCGATAGGTCGCGGTAGAGGTTTCATCAGAATAAATATAAAAACCCGAATAAATAACAATAGGTTGAACTAAGACAGATTAAATTTAACAAAACATCCAAAAACAACTCATATGACAAACAACCAACTCCCACTCCACGATACGACTCAAATCCCTAAAAGAGTCTTGGACCCAACAAACGATACTTTCTTTTGGGACAACGAAAATCTACCCACAAACAGTACACAGTTCATTTTAGAAACAGATCAACTTTGAAAGCGTAGAGTTCAATGAATTTATAAACCATCGAAGCGAAAGATTTTTCAGAGAAAGGGAAGAAAGGGCAAATAATTTAAAACCTAGATAAAACACGTCAGCTCATAGTTCTTTTGAAAACAAAAGAGAAGCAGTAGAACCTAGTTATAGGAAAAATAAAAGTGCCTCTTGTGACAGACATTCAGTACAATTTAACACACAGACTTTCGACAAAAAAAGAATAGGTCAAACAGACGTTCAAGAATACATGTTAACAACTCAGACTCAGATTACGAATTCGATCATCAGACAAATAACCAAACAATCCAATCAACTTATTTTTCTTTCGGCATGATACAAACGCCTTTTCAAATTATGAGTAATTAGCCAATGAAATTTCGCATTGATAAAGAAGATAGTCCCGCGCATTTTTTGGAGGAATTAAAAAGATTCAAAAGGGGTTAAAAAATAAACGACCGTGAAATTTTAGAAAATTTAGACGCACTACTAATTGAAGGCGCAAAAGACTGGTGCGAAATAAATATAAATTCCTGGAGATGTTTATCTGATTTTTTTAAGATTTTTAAAACGCGTACATCGACGAAATATTTTCTGAGGAAATTAAGAAATAAATTAAATTTTGTAACCAAACAATAGATCAAGACATCCATTCGTATTTATTGGAAATTATACATTTTTACTGAAATCTACCCTAGAAAAAATTTGGAATGGGAATTACGTAGAACATATAAAAACCTCAGAATAGAATACAAAATGTATATAAAAAGAAACGATTTTGAAATTTTTGAACAATTAGAAGATTTGGGTAATGAATGGGAAACTAAGCTAGCCAAGTAAAAAATTCGAGGGCAAGTTTTACAAATTACCGAACCAAAAATAGAGGACAGCATGAAACAAAAACGTACTAACAGTAGTGGGTATAAAAATAATCCGGAAAATAATAAAAATAATAAAACGGGAAATAATAATGGTCAAAATAAAAGTCGGAGTAACAAGTTATTGGTAAAACAATTGCTATTTAATCATTTGTCACCCTCTCTTTTAATACAGAACATTTCTGCTACAAGTCTTTTAAACTAATTAGATTCACGTTGTAAAACCAATAAATATTCCTGATCAAAGTTATGACCAGGTTCAACCAGATATTTCTTTAACTAGTAGTTTTACTTTCCTCTTTTTGTCCCCGTAGTCATTTTCAAGTCGGTTCCTCTCCTCATCGCTAAGACTGGCTGGGACATTGCTGAAAGATTAAACCCGCAAGAACCATTATAGAGTAGTATTGTATTATCAGTTGTAATCACAAGTTGCATATAAAGTTTTAAGACGACTTGGGATCATAAAGATTTTAAAAATTTTATACTTTAGTTTTACATTTCTTTTAATGGTGTGGATGATTTTCTTTTACCAGATCTACTATAAAATTAACGGAGATCGGGCGACAGGGGCCTACAGGAGTTTTCCTGATTTCATCTGGGCTCAAAGAAGTAATAATGCCGCTTTCCATGTTTATTTTTGCTCGTCCTTCATGTCCAGAGCGAGGATTATGTGCTTATATTCCAGTGAAAAAATTACTACTTTCCAATATGGCAAAGACGTTACCCCAGAATGTTGAAAATACAATTTGTTCTCGGATTGGCATGGGCCTAAATATATTCTATCTTTGAAGTATTTTCAATGGTTTATCTGTTGGAAAAGTGTATTTTTGAAGCTCGAACAGGCGGTGCGGATTTTCATTATAACAAAGCCGAATAAATTGAAGTTGGTCAAGCTTATATCCAAGTACGTGAGAAAGCGGAAGCGCAGGGCGAGACCTAGGCCTAGAACGAAGATGAGGCTCGACAGGAGAAGGAGATCTGGCGATCTCCTCGACAGGAGAAGGAGATCTCTCGTGTTCCTTTTTATTTTTAGGATTGTTCAGCAGTTGTCCTATTTTTGCAGGTGGTTTAAATATGGTTTGGATGTTGTGTTTGTTGAGAATTCTTCCTATTTGGTTTTTGATACCTTGAATGTAGGGTAGGATTATGGTCTTTTTTCTCTCTCTTTCTTTCGTTAGTGGGTTGTGTTGACTTGTTTTTTTGAGTGTATTTTCTTACTGCTTTATCAAATTTTTTTGTTTGTGTAACCGTTTTGTATTAGGATTTCTTTAACATTTCGTAATTCCTTTTGTAAGTTACCATTATCTGTTATGGAATTAGCTCTGTGTACAAGGGAATTGATGACCGATTGCTTTTGAGACGGGTGGTGGTGGGAGGAGGCATATATGTATTTGTTTGTATGGGTGGGTTTTCTGTGAACTTCATGTCCTGATGTGTTATCAGATCTTTTGTGAACTAGTACCTCCCAGAAACGCAATTTTCCGTTTTGTTCAATTTTCATGGTGAACTTGATATTAGGGTGTAATTGATTGATGAAATCGAAGAATTTGTGCAGTTCGTCCAGTCCATGTCGTCAGATGACAAAAGTGTCGTCCACGTGACGGCACCAAAATTTCGGTTCAAGCTTGGATTTGTTAAAGATTTTTGTTTCAAGATTTTCCATAAAGATGTTGGCTATTACTGGTGAGATTGGAGATCCCATTGCTGCTCCTGAAGTTTGTTCGTAGAATTGGTTATCCAAAGAGAAGTAGGTATGATTGAGAGAGTGTTCTATCAAAGGTATGAAAGCGGAGGAAAAGTTGGCTGAGGATTTAATAATATCGATTGTATCAGAGATTGGTACTTTCGTAAAGAGAGATTCTGCGTCGAAAATCACTAAGATGTATCGGGGTTGAATGTGGATCTGTTGTATCTTTCTGATGAAGTCAAAAAAGTTTTGGACGTGCGTGATAGAGTCTTATGTAAAAGGATTCAGTTCTTTGGCGAGAAAGCGTGCTAGGTTGTAAGTTAGTGAGTTTATTGCGCTGACGATCGGTCTGAGGGGAATGTTTTTTTTTTATATTTGGGAGTCCGTAATGTCTTGGAGAGGTGGGATTACTAGGTATTCATGTGATATTGCTTAGCTTTGTTGTTAGTGAAGAACTGGGTTAACAGTGTATCGAATTAATGTCCTGATTTTTTATAAGAGTATATATATCGCATCTCAATCACAATCCCATGTTATGGAATATTATTATCGTTTTTTTTTCTTATCGCTGAAGTGATGAAATTTTAAATTTAAATCAGTGGTGTAGGAATATATAATCGTGGACAAACTTATTTTCTGCTCGAACTTCTGACCTGATTTTTCTTTAATTAGGCAGTATAAAATTCCTAATTTCGCAAATCTTTATTAAATCCGAAATACCATATAGATGTTTCTCTGATATAAATGATATATTAGGAAAGAATTCAAAAAGATTGACAATTACAAGATAACAGTATTTGAACATACTTTACTAACGTGGTGTAAGAAATCAACCCCTAACCGACAGAGACCGATGATAGTTGGATTCCATATGAAAAATGGGATTATACATTTTGGCGCCTTGCGGCGTTTCTGGCCAAATGAAACAGGACTTCTATTTTTTCGAAACAGACTTGGGAACCATAACTATAAGAATTCATTCGTAATATTTTAAGATGGCTTCGGATCACAAACATTTTTCTTCAGTTTTACATTTTTTTGATTAAGTGGATGACGTGGATGATTGTGGTTTACATGCTGTACTCTAAAATTAAATGAGATGGGGCGAAGGCGGACTACTGGAGTTTCCCCCCTTTTACCTGTGGTCAGTGGAGTAATCGTTCCGCTATGACTGTTTATTTTTACCGGTCTTTTACCGCTAGTTCGCGGAATGTAGGCATATATTCCAGCAAGATAGTTACTACTCTCCAATATTGCAAAGACTTCTTCAGCAACTGTTGATAATACCACGTGCTGCTGTGTTGGAATGGGGCTATATTTATTCAGTCCATCGAGTAATAAAATTGGTTAGTTTGCAGGAAAAGTGTATTTTCAAAGTTCGAATACCCTGTTTGGATTTTTAACGGAAGCCTGGCTGGTGGAGCCATGCACCAGTTTGAGTCTTCCTAGAAATCTTAAAAAGAAAATTGTATTCTCTTGAATATTTTTAAAATCTTCCAAAGCTTACATGACTGTTATTACAAATTTAGTTTCGACTAAACTTTAAGGTCATGCTTAACAACTTATTAAGATTACTGAAAATTGACTTAATGACTTTTTGATCGATTATTTTGCTGGAAAGAGCTTGGACTTCGAAGCTACACTGAGAAAAATATATTATACCCGTCCGCTTTAATAACGCAAGCTTAAAGTGTTTTACAAAATTCTATCCGCAGAGAATTTTTATACTTTTCTATTAATATTTTCTTATTGATTCTTTATAATTTCTTGAACGCACAAGACTTATTTTAAATCCTATATTAGATTCGGTTTATTGTAAAATTTCACACTTCTTATATCATCAGTTTTTTATTGAAGTTCTGTTAAATCTTATTTAGACCAGGCATGCTTTAAATCCTACTTTTGATAAAAATATGAGACATTATGAAGCACAATTAAATATTTGTCTGGATACGAATTAATGGATTTTCAGTGATAAATTGTTGATAGGAAAGAATGCAATTTCTTAATAGATACAATTTTATTCAGATGTTTTAGATCCCGAAACATAGAATTTGTTACAAGTCATGTAATGCTAAGATTTGATAGAACTCTAACAAAAATATATCGGTAGAAAAAGGACAATGTTGAAAATCGGTCGATTTTCGCCCCGCTCCGGAACGTTTTCTAGCTATCGAAAATTGCACTAATATGCGTGTATTTGATGAATATACATGTTCAAGGCTGGCGTACGCCGAGGAAATTGCTTCAGTTTACCATACGGACAATTTTCCCGCAGTACGCCGGTTTTATATGTATATTCCCATCAAATACAAGCCTACTGGAGTAATTTTACGTAGCTGGAAAATGTCCCGGAGCAGGGCGAAAATCGATCGATTGCCAAGAATCCACATTCACCGGTTAAACAAGGTTTATACAATTTTACGCATGTATGGTAAGCTTGAGCAATTTTCCCTGAATACGCTGGTTTTAAGCATGCATTTCCATCAAATACATTCCTATAAGAGCAATATTCATCAGTTAGAAAACTTTCCGGAGTGGGAAGAAAATCGAACGATTTTTAACATTGTCCTTTAGGATTTCTAGATGTGTATTATTGGATAACAAAGGTTTATTAAATGTGTTAGGTATTTCCACAGCTTGAATAACTATTCTAAATAATTTGCTATAAATTGTGTAAAAATTTTAGACATTTTGCTTGTCCTACTCTGGCATAGTTTACCTTGCAAATTAAAATCGCATCCATGTCGCACAATCTCAAATCGAGTTTGAAAAATACTAGTAATTAGGGAAGAAAATAATTTAAATCGAATAGTTTGTTTAAAATCAAACCGTTTCGAATTGAGTTCGTGTGTGTGTAATCTGTAATTAGGTTCATGTAAAGCATGCAATTTTACTTCTAATATAAAGTTTCACTATATGAGCAATGTGGAAGCTCGCTCGCAAAGATCAATTTCAAATCTCCGCAGTTGTACAACAAAATAAAAATAATAATTTTAAAGTGATATTTTGTGAATAGAGATATTTTATGTTTTATTGGAGTAACATCTTTGACTTCTTAATTCAATGATCTTGCATTTTTTTTAAATTTCGGATATCAATCTATAGATATTATTTCGTATAATTTGGATGTTGATTTTTAAAATCCTGGATTATAAAACCCTGTTCCTCGATATGCGCCTTCGTATATAGATTACTACGCAAATACCAGTATCCAAGATTATTTGATAGAAACTCTGAAAATTTTGAAGCGTCAAATTTGGTGTGCATCCTAAGCGGATAAGATTTATTGAAATTCAAATGAGAAGTTTTCGATAAAAAAATATCAGATTACTCGTCGGGCACAGGTAGATGAGAACTCCAAAGATTCGAGAATATAGGATGTAACACAAGTCCTGTGGCAATAATATTTCATAGAATTTAATGAGAAAGTATTGATAGAAAAGTATAAGATTCCTTTGCGAATAGAATTTGATGGACATTTCCGACATTCCGGAATATATGATTCAATACAAATCATTGTGCTGATAAGATATGATTAAGGTTCAATGATGAACTTTTAATAGAACAGTGAAATATTACGCGAAGAATGAATTTAGATAGAAATACCCGACATTGTGACGCATAGTGTTTGATTAATTTTTGTCTGAATAGGATTTTATAGAGTCTCATTGAGATACATGACGTATTTATTTCGGAGAAGCTCAAATAGGTTTAGAAAAATAATAGTAATTAGGATAGGATGTATATTCCTGAAACGCAGAAAGTTTTAATTGCTGAAAGTCTCAAAATGTCTTAAAGAATAAAGATATATTCACCAAAAGAACTGAGTATCACCGCCAAGAAAAATACCACAGTATATACGATCCTAATTTTTTTCTATCAGAGGTAGAACTGATTCACACGTCAATAAGTAATTTGGTTACTAGTGTATCTAATTAATTGTCTGGTGTTTAATCAGGGTATATATCTGGTTTCTCAATCGCAATCTCATGTGTTATAGCCGTCAAACCTGTATGAAAACTTGAGTTGAAGGTCCTACGTGACAAATTGCCGATTTTCGGGATTCGAAACGACGAGTTTGCCCACCCTAAATGAGTCACGGCTTGTTTAGGCCCTTTCGTATTATCTTCAATGGGCATGTTAATGGCCGGAAAATTTCCCGGATGATGTATTCAAAATATAACAATACGATATGCAGAGTATTTGTTCTCATCTCTGAGATGCAACGATCTGCCTATTGTTTAAACTTTTATGACCTACCAGTTTCGATTTATAAAGCTTTACAAAAATCTTTAGTCTGTTTATATGAAAGAAACTTTGTTGATAATTAAAACACGACAATATTACAAGTAGAATATTTCTTCGCATCCTTGAGACGCATGAATTGACTTATTGGTGAACCTTTTTTGGCCGATCAGTACCGATTTATGATGTATAACAAAAATTTGGGTACTATGTTTATATGGTAAAAGCTTTTTTCATATTAGGAGTACTACAGTACTGTATCTGGCATGTTTGTTTGCGTCTTCGAGACACTTTTTAGGATCCACCAAACCCCATCAGACACGACTTATCTACTACGGTTCAGAAAATGAAAAGTTGTAAAACTTTGTGAAGACAGTTGAGATTTACACATACGTAACAGAACTGGGCATCCATAAAAGTATTGGAGTTACAAAGATAAGAATTTTCACAAACATACTTCACTTTCCGGGAATTATTTGTTCAATAAATCATTTAACTCGTTTAAAACATTTTCTGCAACTCTTGGTATTTAAAGAACTGTTATTAATACTGATAGTAATAATTTCTATTTAAATTACCAGAAAATGAAAACGCGGGTACCTGAACGCAAGAATTTCAATAACCTGGATGGCTTCGGATCACAAACCTTTTGATTAGTTTTACATTTTTCAATTGAGTGGATGACGTGGATGATAGTGGTTTACATGCTGTACTCTAAAATTAAGTGAGATGGGGCGAACGCGGCCTACTAGAGTCACCTTTTAACTGAGTCCACTTCAATCGTCGTCAAAAGAAGTGTCAAATTTGACCCGAAAATTTGAAAATTTCATAAAATAAGAGTTTGAATTTCAATACAAAATAAAAATTTCTGATAATAATATATAAGTTTACCGAATATGATTTTGATAATTTTGCAAATATTTTGTGATTTTTTAAAACTTTGTTTTATATTCTCTTTAAAATAATTTTTCAAGAAGGAAAATCACTTTTAATACTTGCAGGAATCTTGAGAAATTTTTTCGTTCACTTGCGACTATTTAAAATTTTGAAGCCCCATTAAAACTGCATTGATAAATCTTGGAAAATCAATATTTTCTTTTCACAATTTTGAAATATTTTCTAATTTCCAGTTATTTAAAAAAATTTTTGATCACATCTAAATATATTTGATAATGATAAGAATTTCTGTAACTAAACAATAACTGGTTTATTTTGAAAAGCAACATTTTAACGGTCCGTTTGCACGGATTCCTTTCCAAGGTCTTAGCGGATGCTCCAGCCCAGCCAGGGTCAGGTTTTAAGATTAATAAAAGGCAGTTTTATTTTAAATTTCAAAAGTAACAGAAAATGGTTTATTCTCTTATAAGATACATACTAACTGTGTAATTGTAACGTGAGTCTGATGTGCATGGTTTGAGTTGTGATTCGGTGTGAGTGCGGCGGTACAGCATTACATTTGAGTCTAGTCTGTAAGTGCTGTCATAATTTTAAGTGTGCGTGTGGTGCGGATGCGGTGTGATTAAGTGCGATTCTATGTTCTAGCGGTAGTACGGTTGCCTTGGAACGGCGACGGAGAGCAATAATTACAATAATCGTTTCATAAGAACGCAAGCTAGCAGACAGGTTTCGCGGAGACTCGGAGGATGGTGAGGGGTCGACGGGGAACTGTGATAGTCCGTTATGGAGAGGTAAGGGATGATAATTATGGCAGCGCCCAATAATTATCGTTCATGCTAGGTTTTGATTACCATGGGAGCACCCATCGGTAAGCGAAACCATACACCCTCGGTGCGGGTCGTTTAGTTGTTCAGACAGGTGAGGAATGATAATTATGCGAGCGCCGATTAATTATCGCACGTGCTAGATTTTGAATACCATGGGAGCATCCATTGGTAATCGAAACCATACACCTTTCCGTCCGGGGTCTTGCCAGTCTCTGCCTATCATGGAGCACCTATCGGTAGGGAGAAATGCCAGAGTCTTCACCGGGCAAGAGCTCTCCGATCTACTCGGTTCGCCGCACCCAGCTCGACTGCCAAACTTGAGTCGCGTCGCCAGTCTTAAAGGAATGGGTCGTGACTAATGGCGGTCATTGGTGGGTGGGGGGGGGGGCGGGTAGAGTGGTGATCGAGGTTCGCTTGACTCGGTGACGCTATTCTGCTGTGTGCGAGCGCAAGCACGTGCGTGTGTGTAACCTCTCGTTACACTTCCCCCTATTTCGGAGAGCGAAACTTAACGGATCTCCAGAGTTTACGCAGTATCCTGTAGCGGCGTCCCTGGTATCGTCCTCACTAGCAAAGTGTGCCTAGGGGCATCTGGAAGGATACTTCTCCTGGAAACGTTATGATAATGTTCGATCTTTGGATGCTTGTTTCCGGGATGGTGGCTGGAGTTGGGGGAACCGGTATCAATGCTACCTCCAGTCTCTATGTCCTGAGGGATGCTGTGGAATTGGCGGTATCGGTATCGGTGGAAGTGTCAGCGGCGTCGACGGTGACATTGACCGCTTGGTGTCTTGCCGGAGAAGGTGTTAGGCGTGGCCAGATGTTGAGTACCCCTCGTTTGGTGGTATGCCTTAGGTCAGTTGTATGGCGTGTTACTGTTTGTCCCTGGTATTTTGAGGTCGGTGGCCATCAGGCTGGTGGAAGTTTCTTCTTCCATGGTGTACGTAGGCGCAACCTCCCGGAACCTCATGAAGCCGTCGGACTGCAGCTCCCGTTCCACCTCAGTGATCTTGACTTCGAAGCTGTCCATCGATGCTGGCCAGTCGCTGTGGTTGCTGGGCTTAGCTGCTGTTTGCGGTTCGAGGCTCTGGTGGTGGGGGGTCTTGTGGTGGGGAGTGCCGTGGGGGGTAGTCCGGTGGTGGGAGGTCCGTCTGAGGGGGGGACCTCCCTTTACCGAATCAGGTCTTTGACGTGAATATGCTGATGAAGAACTCCTTTTTCGCGTTTTAGATCGACAATGACGCTTGATACCTTCTCACAAATGGTGAACGGTCCCTCGAATTTTTCGGCCAGTTTGGCGGCGAAATGGTAGTTTTTTTTCGACAGGTAGTGCGTTTATTTCAGCCCCCTGTCACCAATTTGTGAAGCCCAGTTTCTCCGTCATAGGTTGTAGTTTCCTTGCTGTTTTTTGAAACTCCGTGCTATTTGGCTTTGGGCGAGTTCCAGTGCGGCCTGCAGTTTTTCGAGGCGATGTTGGTGCTTCTTTCTGGTGGGAAACTCTGTTTCTTCAGCAAGGCAAACTGGATTTCCGGGAGAAAATGGTACCATGTTTTCTGGGATTTCTTTATGTTTTTGGCGATCATGGTTTTGATGACTCTGTTCGCCCGTTCGACGATGTTGCACTGCGGCGTATACCGTGGTTTTATGCGGTGTGAGATGTGCGATTCTTGTAGGAGGCTTTTCACGTCCTTGCCTATAAATTGACAGCCGTTATCGAAGACTAAAGTTTTGGGACATCCGTGACGCAGAAAGATTTAGTCCTTGATGCCTTTGGATATTGCTGGACCGGATGCTTTTCTCAGGGGGCGGGTTTCCACCGATTTGGTAGAGCGTTCTTGCACGACCAGCAGCCAAATGTGTCCTGCCGTTGATCGGGGTAATGTGCCAATCAGGTCGACGGAAACCATCTCCTATGGGCCCTCTACATTAGTAGCGGGCATGGTCCCAGCTGGGGCCTGTTGTTGGGTCTTGAATTTTTGGCAGCTTTCGCAGTTTCGGATGTTTTGTGCGCCCATCGTCAGCATTCCTGGCCAGTAGTGGTGCCTAGTGAGACGAGCGAGAGTTTTGGCTACTCCGAGGTGTCCCGCTTTATGGTCGTCTTGGACTTCTTTTGAGACTCTTTGTTGGTCGGAACGTGGTACGAAGATTTTTCATTGGTCGCCCTGGACATACTCGTTGACAGGTTTTTCCAAGACGGCTTTGTATATTACGCTGTCGGTGCCTCGGCGGTATTTTATCTTGAAGTCCAATTGGCTGAGTTCCATGGCCCATCTTGCCAGGCCTCTTGAGGGGTTGTCGATTTTATTTAGCCATTTCAGTGAGATGTGGTAGGTGAAGATGGTGAAGTGGTATCCTTCGAGGTAATCCCTCATTTTCCAAATGCCTTATATGACGGCAAGGCATTCTAATTCGGTGACTGAATAGTTTCTGTTGATAGTGCGGCTGCCGTATGCAATTATTCGTTCGGTGTTTTCATCTGTCTGCGTGAGCACGGCTCCCATTCCTTCCTGGCTGAGCTTTCTTATTCAAGAGTTGGTAGAGCGGTGCCGCTACTCGAGCCACTTCTTATATAAAATGGCGATACTAGGATATTCATACCAGGAATCTGTGAGCCTCTTTGATGTTTTTAGGTGGTGTGAGATTTTGGATTTTTGGCACGGAGCCTATCAAAGGAGGATCAAATTCTTAATTTGATCAATCAAGCTCAAGAATTATTTACTCTAAACTGGACAGTATACCTAAGACATCCTTAGTTTATCTAAGTAAGAAACTTAAGCTCTTCTTTGAGATCGAAGTAAATCCGAAAAATGCTCCTTATACTCTTTAAAGTATAAACATGTTCAAAACTTTTAGTTAAACATATTTTCATCCCTGATGGTTTCATTTACAAATTTTCAGTATAAAAAACACATATCTGATTTTATTGCTGAGATTTTATGAACTGTACT
>CAKNWT010000039.1:0-23189 GCA_932066315.1 Andricus coriarius | reverse complement strand
ATAACGGCTCTTAACTTTTGGTGGCTTTTGATTTTTATAACATTAATCTCTTAAATCGCCACTGTTTTGTATGAATTCAAAACAGAATTATATTTTGCTTACGGGAATATATATTCATTTCAAAGTTATCTACAAAACTTTTATTTTTCCTGACACCAGTAAAAAGAGATAGTAAATCGTATAGGAAACTTGAAGATTTTTATTGTTATTTCATGTTTTTCTCCTACATTATTACACATGGCGAGATTCTATAATTATTAGCGTTTGCTCTAAGCATTGAAAGCAAAAAATAACGCACTAAATTGAAATAAAATTTCAGGTTTTCAGTGATACTATATTTCTTTTTCTCAAAAGTATTGCTTTTTCAGAAAATACTTTATTAACAATAGCGGAATCTTAAAATTATTTGCATGTGCGCCGAATGTTTACAAGTAGTGTACAAAATCGCAATAAAGTTCAAGCTTTTTTTGTATTATATGTTTTTCTCTAAAACATTTTTCTTTCAGATAATACATTATTATACATAGCGAGTTTAAAAGTCATTTGCATTTCCACCTGAACAACAACTGTTTTTATTATTCAAATATTTAGTTGATCGACAAACCTCGATCTTTGACGAACGCTTTTTTGTTTAAAATCTCGAAATAAATCAAATTTTATCTAAGCCCAATTTCCAAGATGTTAATCAAGGTGGTGATGGCTTTCCTACTAAGTGAGTAATTAATCTTTATAAATATATATTCCTATATTTTCCTGAAGAGATTTTATACAAGAATTAAAGTATATAAATTGTACAATTCCTGGATATCTTTTAACCCGTCTATGTGGGTCAGCCGCGATTCAATCGAAATGTGTTCATATTATTTCAAATAAAATCGATTTTATTCGAAATTCAATCACATTTGAATTTTATAAAAAAAGATGAATTTCCAACAAAATAGGAGACACCTTCGTGTGTTTTGAGGACACGAAGCGAACCAAGGATGACAGCTTTCTGCATCCATTTCGCAAGTGCTTTCGCATATTTTTGGCATGCGGGTATGGCATTAAGGTTACGAACCAGTGATAGTTTCGCACCCCTGAGACTACCTACCACAAGGACAATTACTTGTACCGAGTAGTTTGGGTACAGTCTTTGCAGCTCCCTTTTAAGGTCTTGATACCTCTCCTCCTTTTCTTTCTCCTTGGCCGTCATATGGTATTCGGTCGAGGCCGAGAATCCGATCACGAAGATCGATCGTTTCTCGAAGTCTTGGAGAACAATGTCAGGCCTCGAGTTTGCAACGGAGACTGCAGTCTGAAAATCGTAGTACTAGAAAATTTGGCACTTCTCCTTTTTGAGAAGTGACTCTATCTCCCGCGGAGCGTTCGGCAGGTCAGGGTCGCGGCCAACACCGTAAGAGCGACAAAGATGGTAATGAAGCACTCTTAGGGGCGCATTATGTCTGTATATGTACGTCGTTCCTGCGTGGGTGGGACACCCCGATAGCATGTGATCCTGGTACTCAGCGTGTGCTTGACACGCTGATGATCTGAGGAAAGCAAAAGTTTGCTCCTTCGACAAGGACTGTTTTTCTACGTTCCTGTGAAAATTACCGTGCATTTTCTTGTCGAGTTGCTCTTGATGGCTTTTTTTAACTTCTGATTTTTTCACTTTGACATTTAGAAGTCAAGCATCTATTATTTCCGAAATAATAGAATTTACAACAAAAGAGTTGAATCCTCAGCCAAAAATATAAATCTTCAACCAAGAAGAGAAATATTCAGCTAACCAAAAATTTTCGAAAAAATAGTTACATTTTCTACCAAAGAGGATTTTTAAATAATTCTATGAAAAATTTAAGTTCCAAGGTGATAAAATAATTATTAGATTCCTGGAAAATGTTTGAATGATTTAAAAAAAAATTGTTAAGAGAATATTTAAAAAGATTTTAAAATAAATTATAATGTATAAATTAATGTTTCTAGATAAAAATTGCGTAAAATGATATAATTTTCAAAATTAGATTTTTTTTATTATTCTTCAATTCATATCATTGAAGAAGATAGCATGGATTCCCATTTCGTAAATATTTTAACTGCACAATCTACAAGTTTTTCACATTGAGTATCTAAGTTGGCGTATCAGTTTTTATAAATGCAAAAATATTTATCTTTAAGAGTACGAATCTTTTACTCTCAATGAGCAAGATCAATTCTAGCTCAGTTGTTAAATTTTTCTTTGCAGATAAAATTTTGTTATCTCTCTTTCGACCTAGGAACACACTAAAAACTAGGCATTTATTTTTATCCGGGATCCTTTTTAGGACTTTCTAATATGATCTTACAAATATTCTATTTTAGTACCCATTTCTGTTTTGTTTAATGTGCTAAGTTCAGATTGAAGGCTGATCCGAGATAGCGAACTCAATTCATTCAGAGGGTGCACTGTTTCAATTGATCCAAGCTTCAATATTATTAAGAATTCCGTGAATTCCATGAATTCTACGAATTCCATGAATTCCGTGAATTCCATGAATTTCATGTATTCCGTGAATTCCATGAATATCGTGAATTTCATGATTTCCCCAAAATTCTTTAAATTCCATGAGTTTCTTGAATTCCATGAATCTCTAGAATTCCATGAATTTCGTGAATTCGATAAACTTCTCGAATTCCGTGCACTCCGTGAATTTCGCGAATTCCGTGAATTTCTCGAATTCCTTAAATGACTTGAATTTCTTGAATTCCATGAATTTCTGGAATTCCGTGAATTCCTGGAATTTCATGAATTCTTCTAATTCCGTGAATTCTTCTGATTCCGTGAATTCCGTGAATTCCGCGAATTCCGTGAATTCCGCGAATTCCGTGAAATCCGTGAATTCCATAAATCTCGTGGTTTCCTCCAATTCCATGAATTCCAAAAATTCTGTGAATTCCGTGAATTTCGTGAATTCCTTGAAGTTCCGAAATTCCATGAATTCTTTGAATTCCGTCAATTCAATGAATTCATTGAATTCAATGAATTCTTTGAATTCCACGAATTACGCGAATTAAATGAATTCCATGAATTCCTTCAATTCCCTGATTTCCGCGAATTTCGTGAATTCCATGAGTTCCTTGAACTCCATAAAATTCATGAATTCCGTCAATTACATGAATTTCGTGAATTCCTTCAATTACATGAATTCCTTGAATTACGTAAATTCCTTGAATTTCGTGAATTTCGTGAATTACTTGAAGTTCCTGTCTTCCATTAATTCAATGAATTTTTTCAATTACGTGAATTCTTTGAACTGCCTGAATTACACGAAATAAATTAACTCTACGAATTCCGTGAATTCCATGAATTCTTTGAATTCCATGAATTTGACTAATTCTGTGTATTCCGTGAATTTCTAAAATTCCGTTAATACCTCGAATTTCTTGAATTCCATGAATTTCTCCAATACCGTGATTTCCTTGAATTCCATAAATTTCGTGAATTCCGTAAATTCCTTGAATTTCGTGAATTCAGTGAATCTCTTGAGTACCGGGAATTCCTTTAATTTCGTGAATCACTTGAATTCTATCAATCTCGTGGTTTCCTCCAATTCCATGAAATCCATTCATTCTGTGAATTTCTTAATTTCTGTGAATTCCGCGAATTCTGTGAATTCCTTGAAGTTCCTGAATTCCATGAATTCTTTGAATCGCATGAAGTACACGAATTTAATGAATTCCATGAATTCCGCGAATTTCGTGAATTCCGCGAGTTTCATGATTCCGTGAATTCCATAAATTTCGTGAATTCCTTTAATTACATGAATTCCTTAAATTCCTCGAGTTTTGTGAATTTCTTGAATACCGGGAATTTCTTGAATACCGGGAATCCCTTGAATACCGGGAATTCCTTGAATTTCTTGAATTAATTGAATTCCGCGAATTCCGTGAATTTCGCGAATTTCGTGAAATTCGTGAATTCCGTGAATTCCGTGAATTCCGTGAATTCCACGAACTTTAATAATTCCTCAAAATCATTGAATTGAACTGATATTTATCAGCAAATAAGAATAGATCTTATGCAAAAAGGGGTAGTTTGAATATTTATCTTATTTTATATTAAAAAGCGGCATATAGGAGGAATACTCTATGAACTCATTAAAATCGTGATTGTTTATACGAAAGAATGGATCACTTCCGTTCGCATGATTGAGATATCCTTTTCCAAAGATATTTTAAAGAATTTTCGTTCAAAAAATACATTTTCTGTGCTCTGCTTATGAAGAAGACCCTTTTTTGGTTTAAAAAATTGCAGACACGTGAAACACTTTGTGAACTTATCAAAATCGGTACCATTTGTATAAAGTATGGGAGTACTTTAGTCTAGTTAATTAAAATATAATTTTCCAACAATATTTTTTGAATTTTTCGTTTAACGAATACATTTTCGGGGGTCTCGTTCTGGCGAAGATCTTATTTGCTCGTCAAAGGTGACGTACAAGTGAAACACTTTATGAGCTTGATATAATCGTGATCATATGTACGACGAACTTCAGAATGAGACACCCGAGAATGTATTCTTTGAAAGAAAATACTTCAAAATATTTTTGGAAAAAGATATTTTTATCATGCGAGCGAAAGTAATATGCGATTTGTGTATGCAATTTTTTAAACCAAGAAAAGGTCTTTGTCAGAAGCAGAGCACAGAAAACGTATTTTTTGAACGAAAATTCTTCAAAATATCTTTGGAAAAAGATACCCTAATCATGCACACGAAAGTAATACATTCTTTCGTACAAATTATCACGATTTTAATGAGTTCATAGAGCATTCCTCCTACATGCCACTTTTTAATCTAAGATAAGATAAATATTTAAACTACCCCATTTTCAGCCCTATCCAACTACTGAGAACAGTAGTTGTCGCTTAGAAGTTCCACTTCAAGGGTGAACTAATCCGTCGGGCGGCGCGTCGTTCGTCCTGTTCCAGAAAAGCATTGGTCTTATGGAAAAGTCAATAATTAACATTAAATAAAAACATTCCCGATCATTGCAGTTTCCAAAATTGAGATTAACAACTCTTGGATGGGTTATTGATATTTTCAAAAAATAAAAGTCATTGAAATCTAAAAGGATTATTGAGAAAACATTGTTGTAAAAGTGCTATATATCGCAGTGTTCTCAAAATTTCATATCATGCAAGCACCATTTAAAAACGTTGAACAATTTATATTCATAATATTTTGATTTATGCTAATCGCACTTTAATATACAATTATTAAAATTATAAGTTTACATATGTCTGTTAATAACAATAGGTATTTAACATGTGAAAGTAAGCATTTTTTTGTTATGAAATGCTTAGTAGGTACTATATATTAAGACGAACATCTATTAATAACAAATATAAATAAATTTTATAATAAATTGGAATGTAGAACCCCATTGAAAAAATAAAAATCCGATGAGAAAACGAAATATTCTAATAAAAAATTTTACAAGAAAAAATTAGAATATTAAAATATTATAGAAACTTGAATAATGAAATTAGCAAAGGTAATAGTGTCTTAATATTTTTTAAGTATAAACCAATAAGTTAATATTCGCAAAATCAACAAATTTAGAATATTTTTCTAAAATGCACAACTGAATAACATACAATATTAGTACTATCATACATAACAATTTTTAGTGCAAATGCATAAGTGACACCCTCAAGCCATACAGATATTATTACGTTGTTATGTTTTTTGCCAATTTTCTGTTGAATGTTTATTTTCATAATAAATATATTTTGTGAGTTTTATGCGGGCTGAATAACTTTGGCGCGAGCAGAAATTTTTTTTATATATTCAAATTTTCTAATTTTTCTTGTAAACAACGTCAGATATAAAAAAATTTGGAGACAAAGGTTTGTACGTCTAAAAAAGTTCCATGCAAATAGCCCCTTACTCTTTTACGATATCTTGCATCATTCGCGAGAATAATTCAACAATTACATTTTTAGGAAAAAAAATAATTACCCCATCCTCAAGAATGGTTTAACTCGCATAATGGTGATACGATGCCTTCCTTTTATTAGCAGAATCTTTGTTTTAATATTGGGAAAAATAAAAAGGTGCTGTTTTCCACAAAATCTTTTCATTCATTTTATAAAATTTTGAGATCATGAAAAAAATATTTTCTAAAAAATCCCAGCTTTTTATTCATCGCAATATTTTTGAAAAGTTTATGCAAAAATATCGCAAAAGAGCAAGGGGCTATTTGCATAGAAGTTTTTTTTAGACGTAAACAGTTTTATGTCAACATTTTTTCATATCTCTCGTTGTTTGCGAGAAAAATTCGAAAATGCGAAGTTATCATAAACCAAAAATTCTCCTGTCAACACAAGTTATTTAGCACCCATAAAACTCACAAGATATCTTTCTCATGAAAGTGAAAATTCAATAAAACTTTTCATATATTTAGAAAAACAGCCATTTTATTAATTTTAAACCTTTTTTATATTTTTCAGTAGATTTCAAAATAAGATAATAAACGCTTTTAAAACAAGAAGAAAAATATTAATATCTCAATTAGTTCAAAAATTATTGCGGATCATAAAGAATCCAGAGTTTTTGGAAAACAAAGCACAAAATTCAAAAAGAACTTCGTAGACATCATGTTTTGCAAATTGGAAACATACATAGTTTTTATAATTCAATAAAAAATTCTTGTTTAGGATCTATAAAATTGCTTATAACAATGAACTCTTCCATTAATTTTGCATAAAGCCAAAACACTGACATTTCCTGCTCTGTTAAGTTTTCTGTGTAAAATTTTTTTTTAAATTTGTCATTCGGCTTCTATTTAAATTATTATTTACTAATATGTGAAGTATGATAGTTCTAAAACATATACACATCGTCGTCATAACCTTGCTATCGGGATCCTTCACTTCATGTGTCCTGACAATTTTTGCGGGTCAAAAATGTACTTCACAAACAACTTGACCACTTTGTAAAGTATAAGCCTCCGAGGAATTGTTTTTTCCCATTCGAGGAGCCGATCTGGATCTAAAGGAGCTGAAAGAAGAGTCCATTTTTCTGTGCAGGATTTGTACCCCGAATTACAAAAGGACACTATACACGACCTGCCCTTGTAACGATCCATATTCAACTGGTCAAAAGATTCATGAAACCACACTACATCTCACTATTAACACCAAAAGCCATAACAATAAGTTGAGAACCGCCATTTTATTATTTTAAGAGTTTTGACACATAAGACTCAACGTCTTTCTGGAACAGGATGAATAAGGCGCTATCTGGTGGCTAGCGGGTGAGTTCATCCGTCATGTGCATTTGCTGATATAAATCAATTTCCCGTCAATATAATGAGGCTTAACCTCAAAACATTCCAACTGTTGACTATTTGACAAGACCACTTTATCTTTATGTATTTTGATGCGCGGAATATGAATCCGAGGACTATTTACCTCAATCGCGTCAGATTCAAGGTCATTTCAAGGTCAAATAGAGGAAAAGCCGTGCAATAAACTTTAACAACCTACTTAGTATTGCTGGATCCGAATCTGTTGTTCGTTTGATCTCTGAAGGTCAATTTAAGGTCATTTAAAGGTCATCTTCAGGTCAAAATGCAGAAAATGCATGATGAAGTGCAACCTCGTCTTCAAATTTCAAGTGAAACATTAGATTCGCTTGTGGATATATTTTTCGCGTTCATTTTTCAATTTCAGATAATTTGGCAGGGGCCGGATTTTAATGTGAAGTGTGCGGAGTACTCTGAGTTTACTAAATTGAATCCAAAAGATGTTTCGCTAGTGAACTCCAGCAAACGAGATTCGGTAACCACAAAACGGTTGTTGAAGTTTAATGCGCAGCTTTTCCTGTATATGACCTTGAAGTGACCTTAAACCTGATGCGGTGGAGGTAAATGGACCTCGGATTTCGATCCAGAATAATTGAATTTTCAATTAACAACGATCAATTGTCAAACATAATAGTTCAATTCTTACTTTAAATCATTAAATGAACTAAATTCAAATTCTCGCGCTTTAAAGTATGTAGATACTTTTATTTTAACTTACCCGAAGATTACCAATACGGTGGTTCAAAAAGGGCTTTTTTGAAGAAAAAAGAGTATTTTATTCTGTTTAAAATTTAGGTTAAATTATAATTTTTGTCGCTCGGGAAAACTGGATCTGATGACTATAATTGCTGCCTCAAAAGTGATAAGTTTGAAACAACAAAAAAGACTTAAAAATCATCGATACAATGATTTTATGACAACCCAATTTTTTTTGTTTACTTTGAACAAATGATTAAAATTGTAATAAAAATCTCATTTTATTTTCTATCAAAGATTGTATACAATAATAATCATTCTAATCTACCTGATTTCACGAGTTCACACTTTGGCCGCACTGAAAAATAGTGCAATTATTATCAATATAACTATATAAACCTGGAATATAAAGTATGCAAACATCAGCGTTTCTCAAATAAGACTCAGAAACCAGCAAAATGTATATAGAAAATTATTAAATTATGTTTCCATAGAAATGCATTGATATGTTTTTATTAGTTAATTTTGCAAGGAATGTAAGTATAGTTTTTTAGCTTCTTTTGAATTTTAGAACGACTAATATCATCAATTTCGGGTATGTAATTTTTGAGTTTTGATTGAAAAATAATTTTCAATACACAATAATAATTTTGAATAATTATTGTGGAAAGTTGTTGAACACTTGATGAGAAAATTATGACTATAAAAATTGATTTTTAATATAATATAAATGACCATAACTTCCTTACACTTCAATAAACTATATCAATATAAGAGGACACTCGATTTGTCTCTAACCAAGGAATCTTTTATATCCTTGCATCAACTTTGAATTATGTCAGTGAACAAAGTTTGACTGTTAAAAACCGTTTTTTAAAATATTATTTAGTGCTGAAAAAAATGCAATAAATATTTTTAGAAATCGATCTTTCCATCCTTTTAAGTTATCTTGTTCACAAAAAAGTATGACATCCAACATCAACACACATAAACACACACACCCGCTCACATATGCAAACACGCACAAATCTGGACAATTGCTTAGAACCTTGTATTAGACATTATTAAATTAAGGAAGTTGTAATTAAATAAATTTAAAATTTTCGAAAAATTTTACCATTACAACGCCTCCTATTTCCTATTTCCACTACCAACATCTTGAAACTTACGGAAGGATTCCCAAAAATATTGATTAATTTTTTTTTCTTATTTAAATGTTATATTTAAAATCGATCTTCATAGTAAAAATTTTTCCATTCTGATAATTTAAAGTTGATTGAAGACGAATCGATTAACCTATAATGATACATTTTATCAAAGAGTAAGGAGGCTATGGTAATGAACAAAATTTCCAAACACGATTTTTTGTAGTAAAACTTTGTTCTTAATTACTTTAATTATTCAATCTAAAAATACCGCGTATTTTTAGAGGCCAGAAAAAGCAAGCGCGGAATAACGCTCTGGACGCAATGGTGGGGGTACACTACTTAGGTAATCGGAAGAAAGTTGAGAATCGCCCACTTATCCAGACTTACATTTCTTGTCGATAAACCAGGACTGATCTTATAAGTCGAATAGATTTACATGTATTTTTAATATGTTTTGCAGTTTAGAAATACATTACCTTCGTAATACAAATGATTGAATTTCGATGATAAAAAAAGAAAAAAGAATGATTGAAATGGGACTTCTTTAAATGCTGAATCAAAAATATCGAAATATCTACATTTTAATTTTAAAATGCTTAAGGTAAACTTCCCAGTAATCGTGACATGAATTTTAAATAATTATTCAAATATAAGTTTTTAGAAATATTTTGTATCGATAAACATTCTATAGAAACTTATGAACTTTATTATAAATAACAATAGTCAAAAAATATTATAGTTAGATGAAAAATATTTTTCCCTTAAGGCCATGTAACGAGTGTAACAGCTGATCAAGTCAGTCCTCACATCAATATTTTTTTTACCCATATTTAAAAATAAAAGCTAAAATAACGCGGAAATATTTTTGGAAAATATTAATATATATTAAAGGACCGTTTGTGGCAAGACAGATAGTTGGGGGAAGAAAAAAGTTTATTTATGAAAAGCATACATATCGACCGATGCATTTAGGCTTCATGGCATATGTTTGACGTAAATGATAATAATGCAATCTGTTTTACCAAGAGAACCGTAGAAGTACGAAGTTGTCTGCTTGCTGCGATAGTGCTGCTCTGAGACAGCGGATACGTATGCCAGACTAACTAAACATATCAACTTGTTTATTTACATTTCAAGTGCAACCATTACTTTTTGCACTATTTGTGTACAATGTTTGTCACCAGTTTTTGTTGTTTTGCTCCACTTTTATCAATATAAACCACATAACTAGCCCATTGACAAAATTGAAAATTTCTTGCGTGTTCTGCAGCACGGTCTGTATTTTTTCCAATTAGTAATTAAAAAAAAATTTCACAATTGTAAATATTTTGGACCTAAGCCGCCTTCCTTCGAGCCATCTAATTAGTGTGCTAAAATTTCAAATCGATATCTCATTCCGTGTGGACGTAAGTTCACAATGGAAAGTATCGATAATAAATTTTTTTTTCAAAATTTCGACCGAAAAAGAGTAGAGCCGTGAACTTTAGTGTCTCGTCTATCATTTCCCAGACTTTGTGCGCGATATCTTATTTCTTTTGGACGTGAGTTTACAATGAAAAATTGAGGACTAGCTTGGTCACGTGACCCACTCGTCACGTGGCCTTAAATGTTTTCTGCAGCTACGCAATTTTGTTAAAAAATTTAATTTCTTATATGAACATATGTTGTTTATAAATTTGTAATTTTACAATTAAAATGTACTTACTGCCTCTATAGGATTGTTACGATTAGTATTCCTATTATTCTTATTTAGATTTCAATTGTTTAATTATAGCTAATAATTAAGTAAATAAATTATACTTTTTCCATGAGATTAAAAAATTTGACTTTAAAGATCTGTTTGTGTCATTCGAAAACAGTTTTTCTTTAGATAAAAATTTATTACGCTTGGTGTAGTTTCAAAATTATTTGCATAGCGAGGTCTTAAAAGTATTTACATTTTTGCCTGAAAAACAACTGTTTTCGTTCTTCGAATATTTGATTTATCGACAAACGTCGCCATTTTATTATCGTTTTTTGGTAAAAATATCGATTTAAATAAAATTTTATCCAATCCCAGTTTTAAAGATGAGAGTCAAGATGGTATTCGTTTTCCTACTAAGTAATTGTCTATATAAAAATATATACTTAAATTAACAAAAATAATAATTTTCAACAAAAAAAAAACGAATTCAAAACAAAATAGTTTAATTTGGACCAAAGAACTGAATTGCTTAACAAAGTTCCATTATCAACCAATAAATTAATGTTTTAACTATAAAATACGAATTTGTAACAAACTAGCCGAATCCACTGCATAATTTTGTTTACAAGAAGAGTTTGATTTTTAAACCAATTTCAGTTGAAAATTTATCTTTTTAGTTGAAAATTAACCTATTTTGTTTCAAGTTCGTTTTTTATTTTTGGTTAACAAATTTAAATATTTTTGTAGAAAATTCAATCATTTTGTTAAAACTCAACTTTTTGTTGAAAATCTACTCTTTTGTTGAAAATTCGTCTTTTTGGTTTGAAAATGATGAAAACTAAATTTTATTCAAAATTAACATTTATGGTACGAAAATTGAACTATTTGTATTAAAATTGATATATTATGGTTAAAAATGAACTATTCAGGCAGAAAATCCAACTATTTGCTTAAAAACTAACTTTTTTATTGAAAATTCATCCTTTTGGCTTAACAATTAAAAAAAGTTACTCTTGAAAAAAATAGTGTGACTTTCTACATAAATAGTTAATTTTTTGACAAAACACATGAATTTCCATCTAAATAGTTGAATTTCTATACCAAAAATATTCATTTGTAACAAAAAAGTTGATTTTTAAGGAATTAGTTGAATTTTATTATTTTCAAACCAAGAAGACGAAATTTCAACAAACGAATTAAATTACCAGCAAAAAAGTAAAACTTTAACGAAACAGTTGAATGTTCTCCTTCTTATTTTTTCAAATAAAATTATGAATCATCAACCAGAAAACCAAATTTATGACAAAGTAGTTTGACTTTCAACCGAGTATTTAAATTTTCATCCAAAAAAGACGAATTTTCTACGAAATTCTTGCATCCTCGAGAAAACATTTTTTATTCAGAGAGATCAATTTTGAAATAAAATATTTCATCGCACAAATATACCAAATATTTAAAAAAGATTTCAGAGATTTTGGAGAATCCACAAAGATTTGACAAAGATTTTACAAGGATTTAATAAAAATTTCACTGAGATCCAAATATTTCAAATATTTTGCAAAGATTTCAGATAGGTTTCAAAGATCACACAAATATTTTCATGATTTCCCAAAGTTTTCAACAACGTCACAAGTACTACCAAATATTTTGAAAAGGTTTCGAAGGTTTCTAAAAATATCACAAAGATTTCGCAAAAATTTCCCGTATATTTCAAAGACTGCACAACAATTTCAATGATTCTTGAATTATTTCAAATAATTTGAAAGATTTTGAAGACTTACGAAGACCTAAATTATTTCCCAAAGATTTCTATAATTTCACAAATATTACCAAAAATTTTTTTTTTTCAATTTCAAACATTTCCACAGATTTCAGAAAGATTTCAATGATTTTCCAAAAATTTCAAATATTTCACAAAGATTTCGGATAGATTTCAAATACTTCACAAAGACTTAAATGATTTCACAAATATTACAAAGTGTTTAGTCATGGCACATCTACAACCTTTAATAAAAATATGTAGACATACATTTTTTGTTATTACATTAAATGAATGCTAATAAACGAAATCAACTCAACAAGAAGAAATTTAAAAAAATTCACGAATTGAAGCATAGGTGATGAGCACGTGCACATAATTTTACGATCCAGCTATGAATTAAAACTTATTATGTTATCTCATAGAAAACAAAACTGTTTAGCACCAAAAAATAAAATATTGCTAAAATGCTTAAACTTTATTGCGATTTAGCACGTGGTTATCTACTTTTAATGATTATCTGAAATGACAATAATATTAAGATCTCACTCTGTGCAATGATTTTTGAACTATAAACAAGAAACAGTTAAGAAGCACAGCATAAAATATCACGAGACATTTTCCTCTGAAATTCAAGGTTGAAAGGTGTTCCATTTATTTTACGAGGGTATTTGCAAAAGTAAGTTCCGACATGTTGGAAGAAATAGGATAAATGGGAAATTTAAAAAAATTATATATTTTGACCTAATTATATGATTGACCTGGTCTTTTGCGTTTTATAGCGGCTCTCAACTTTTGGAGGCTTTTCATTTCATAACATTGAAAGCTAAAGAAAATATTTAAATCATCCTTATTTTATGCAATGTCTTCTCTTAGAAGTGGCTCAGTTCATAGACTTATTTGTCACGATTTTTATATATATTTTGTACCCTATTTTTATAATAATAATCTCTTAAGTCGCCACTGTTGTGTGTGAATTCAAAACAAAATTATATTTTGCTATTTGGGAATATATCTTCATTTCAAAGTTATTCACAAAACTTTTAGTTTTTCTAAAACCAGTAAAAAGAAGTAGTAAATCGTCTAGGAAACTTTAAGATTTTTACTGTTATTTCATGTTTTTCTCCTACATTATTACACATATCGAGCTTTTTTAGTTATTAGCGTTTGCTCTAAACATTGAAAGTAGAAAACAATGCACTAAATCGAAATAAAATTCAAAGTTTTTAGTGATACTTTATTTTTTTTCCTTTAATTATATCTTTTTCGGAAAATACTTTATTACAAATAGCGAGATCTTACAATTATTTGCATGTACAAAATCGCAATAAAGTTCAAGCTTTTCTTGTATTATCTGTTTTTCTCTGAAACAGTTTTCTTTCAGATAATAAATTGTTATACATAGCGAGGTTTAAAAATTATTCACATTTTCACCTGAACAACAACTGTTGTTATTATTCAAATATTTAGTTGATCGACAAACCTCGATCTTTGACGAGCGTTTTTTTGCTAAAAATCTCGATATAAATAAAATTTTCTCTAAACCCAGTTTCCAAGATGTCCATCAAGGTGGTAATCGCTTTCCTGCTAAGTGAGTAATTACTCTTTATAAATATATATATTCCTGAAGAGATTTTATTCAAGAATTAAAGTATATAAATTCTACAATTGCTGGACATATTTTAACCTGTCTATGTGGGTCAGCCGCGATTCCATCGAAATTGTTTGATATTATTTCAAACAAAAACGATTTTATTCGGGATTCAATCACATTTGAATTTAAAAAAAAAAGACGAATTTTTAACAAAATAGCTGTATCGCCTTTTTTTTGCACCAAAAAAGATTGATTTTCTACCCATAACTGACCCATGAACCTTTAATTCCATGAATTCCAGGAATTCCTTGAATACCATGAATTCCTTGAATTCCATGAATTTCGCAAATTCCTTCAACTACATGAATTTCGTGAATTCCATGAATTTCGTGAATTCCTTTCATCACATGAATTGCGTGAATTCCGTTAATTCCTCGAATTTCTTGGAATACATGAATTACGTAAATTTCTTGAATTTCGTGAATTCCATGAATTCCATCAATCTCGTGGTTTCCTCCAATTTCATGAATTCCACTAATTCTGCGAATTTCGCGGATTCCGTGAATTTCGTGAATTGCGTGACTTCCTGCAATTCTGTGAATTCCTCCAATTCCATGAATTGTTTGAATTACATGAATTACACGAATTAAATGAATTCCATGAATTCCGTGAATCCCGCGAATTTGCTCAATCCCGCGAGTTCCATGAATTCCGTGCATTCCATGAATTTCGTGAATTCCATGAATTCTGTGAATTCCATGAATTCTGTGAATTCCATGAATTCTGTGAATTCCATGAATTCCGTGAATTTCATGAATTCCGTGAATTTCATGAATTCTGTGAATACCATGAATTCTGTGAATTCCATCAATTTTATAAATTCCGTTAATGCCTAGAATTTTTTTGAATTCCATGAATTCCACGAATCCCTTGAATTCCAAGAATTCCTTGAATTTCATGAATTCCTTCAACTACATGAATTTCGTGAATTCCATGCATTTCGTGAATTCCATGAATCTCGTGAATTCCATGAATTCTGTGAATTCAGTGAATTTCGTTAATTCCGTGAATTCTGTGAATTCCTTGAAGTTCCTGAATTCCATGAATTCTTTTCAATTCCATGAATACTTTGAATTGCATGATTTACATGAATTAAATTAATTCCATGAATTTCGCGAATTTCGTGAATTCCGCGAGTTCCATGAACTCCGTGAATTCCGTGAATTCCGTGAATTGCATGAATTACGCGAATTCTGTGAATTCCCTGAATTCCATAAATTCCATGAATTCCGTGTTCCATGAATTCCGTGAATTGCATGAATTCCACGAATTACGTGAATTCCATGAATTCCACGAATTCCTTGAATACCATGAATTCCTCGAATTCCTTGAATTTCTTGAATTCCGCGAATATCTAGAATATCGGGAATTCCTTTAATTCCGTGAATTGCTTGAATTCTGGGCATACAGATATTATTACGTTGTTATATTTTTTGCTAATTTTCCGTTGAATGTTTAGTTTCATAATAAATATATTTTGTGGGTTTTATGCGGGCTGAATAACTTTCCAATAACAGATTTGTGAGAACAAATCTAATCCCTTTCTTGGACCGTCAATATTAATATATTTGGATAAATTTTCTTAGGTCTTACGGTCTATTTACAAAAAGCAACATCCACTAAGTTGTCATTTTGTTTTGTTAAAATAATCAAAACTCCATGCTACGTACGTTTCAGCACTACTGTGTGCCTTTTTCAAGCATACCTGTAAAAATTTGTTACGTCATTTCAATGTCAATTTCTTTGTCAAAAAATTTTTTTTTTTTTTTTTTTTTTAAATAAAAACATGAAGACAAATTTTTTTTTTAAATGACATTGAAATGACGTAACGAATTTTTACAGGTATGCTTGAAAAAGACACAAAGTAGTGTTGAAACGTACGTAGCATGGATTTTTGATTATTTTAATAAAACAAAATGACAACTTAGTGGATGTTGTTTTTTGTAAATAGACCGTAAAACCTAAGAAAATTTAACCAAATATATGAATAACTTTTGTCGCCAGCAGAATTTTTTTTTATATAATCAAATTTTCTCATTTTTCTTGTAAACAACGACAGATATACAAAAATTTTGAGATAAAACTTTGTACGAATAAAAAAGTTCTATGCAAATAGCCCCTTACTCTTTTATGATATTTTGCATCATTTGCGAGAATAATTCAACAATTACATTTTTAGGAAAATATAATTATCCCATCCACAAGAATGGTTTAACCCGCATAAAGCTGATATTATGCCTTTCTTCTATTAGCAGAAACTTTAACAATAACCATAACAATAAGTTGAGAACCGCCATTTTATTATTTTAAGAGTTTTGACACATAAGACTCAACGTTTTTCTGGAACCGGACGAATGAGGCGCTATCTGGTCGCTAGCGGATGAGTTCACGCGTCATGTGCTTTTGCTGATATAAATCAATTTCCCATCAGTATATGCAGACATAACCTGAAAACATTCCAACTACCTATTTTTGTATAACATCTAATCATATTTGCTTATAAATGTTAATTCCCTATCAAAATACTGAAACAGAACCTTACAATATTCCAACTACCCCTTTTTTGATGATGTGCAATCTTCTATGCTTATAAATATCAATTTCCCATCAATATAATGAGACTTAACCTCAAAACATTCCAACTGATGACTATTTGACAAGACCACTTTATCCTTATGTATTTTGACGCGCTGAATATGAATCCGAGCTCTATTTGCCTCCACCGCGTCAGGTTCAAGGTCATTTCAAGGTCAAATACACGAAAAGCCGTGCAATAAACTGCAACAACCTTCTTGGGGTTGCTGGATGCGAATCCGTTGTTCGTTTGATCCCTGAAGGTCAGTTTAAGGTCATTTAAAGGTCATTTTCAGGTCAAAATATATAAAATGCATGATGAAGTGCAACATCATCTTCAAATATCAGGCGGGACATTAGATTCGCTTGTGAATATATTTTTCGCGTTCATATTGCAATTTCAGACAATTTTTCAGGGGCCGGATTTTGATGTGAAGTGTGCGGTGTACTCTGAGTTTAGCAACCCCAAAACGGTTGTTGAAGTTTTTTGTGCAGCTTTTCCTGTATTTGACCTTGAAATGACCTTGAACCTGCACCTGAACGATCAATTATCAAACATAATAGTTCAATTTTTACTTTAAAAGATTAAATGAACTAAATTAAAATTCTCGTGCTTTAAAGTATGTAGATACTTTTATTTTAACTTATCCGAAGTTTACCAATACAGTGGTTCAAAAAAGGCTTTTTTGAAGAAAAAAGAGTTTTTTATTCTGTTTAAAATTAGTTTATATAATAATTTTTGTTAACACTTTGGCCGCACTGAAAAAATATTGCAATTATTTTTAATATAACTATATAAACTTAGAATATAAAGTATGAAAACATCATCGTTTCTCAAAGAAGACTCAGAAACCAGCAGAATGTATATAGAAACTTATTAAATTATGTTTCAATAGCAATTCGTCAATTTCGGGCTTGTAATTTTTGACTTTTGATTGCAAAATAATTCTCAATACACAATAATGATTTTGAATAATTATTGTGGAAAGTTTTTGAACACTTAATGAGAAAATTCTGACTATAAAAATAGATTTTTAATATAATATAAATGATCATAACTTCCTTACACTTCAATAAAATGTATTGACATTATAGGTCAATCGATTCGTCCTGAACTAATGAATCTTTAATATCCTTGCATCACTTTTAAATTATGTTAATGAACAAAGTTTGACTGTTAAAAACCGATTTTTAAAATATTATTAAGTGCTAAAAAAAATGCAAGAAATATTTTTAGAAATCCATTTTTTCATCCTTTTAAGCTATCATGTTAACAAAAAAGTGTGACATCCAACATCCCCACACATAAACACACACATCCGCTCACATCCACACTCACACACAAATCAAAATTTTGGAAAATGTTACCATTACAAAGCTTCCTATTTCCTATTTACACTACTAATATCTTGAAACTTACCGAAGGATTCCCAAAAATATTTCTTAAATTTTTTTTAGCACATTTATGTTATATTTAAATTCGATTTTTATAACAAAAATTTTTCCATTCTGATAATTCAAAGTTGATGCGAGATGGAAAAGTTGTGTTGATACGAGCCGAATAGATTGACCTATAATATTAATACATTTTATTGAAGATTAAGAAAGCTATATTAATGCATGATATTTAAAAATACTGTTTTTTATAGTAAAACTTTTTTCTTTAGCATAATTCAAAGTTATTGTAAGAATAAAAAACATTCCTTGGTTCGAGACGAATCGATTAACTTATAACATTAATACATTTTAATGAAGAATAAGGAAGTTATGCTCATTTATAATACTTGAAAGACCTGTTGTAAACAGAACAAATTTTGTCATTGACATAATTCAAAGCGCATGCATAAATAGAAAAATCTTTTTGATCATAAATTTTCAAATAAAATAATTCTGACAATTTTTGTAAAAGAATCATAAAGCTGGAAAAGGGATAGGGTGCGATAGATTTTTTCCGTTTCCTTTCCCAGCTCGAAAAATTAGCACTTTAAATCAAAAAAATGATTTATTTGATTTTTCATTCTGTTTTTAAAATTGTTTGTATTATTTTACAATTTTTAAGTTTTGTAGTTTTTGTAAATATTTATTTTTAAATAATGATTTTTGTAATTTTCGAGTTTGTTTTAAAAATACTCCTTTCCAAATTATTGAGTTGGCTTGAAAATATTTTGTCAATTAAAGTTTCCTTTATTTTTCCTTTTTCGTTTTTTAATTCCAAGTATAGCTCCCACTTTTTGAAAAATATTTGAAGTCATTCGTTTTCAGAGTTCGTATCAAGATCTCATTACGTTTCTCATTCACTCTTTGTACTTCTTTAGTACGCTTGGTCTACAAAATTATGTTTATCTAAAATAGAACATTGAATATAATTGTTTGAGATTTTTCATTCTGGTTCTTAAACACAAATATTAAAGCCATAAATTGGCAGTATAATTTTTTTGAAGAGAAATTTGGTATATTTGTTAAGTCAACGCTCGACTTGCACCCGCTTACCTGCGGAGTATACCCCCACCATCGCGCCCAGCGCTTTACCCCTCACTTGCTTTTGCCAAGGATATCTCGCGTCGGATTAGAGGTGGGCGAAGACTTTTAAACTGGACATTGAAAACTTCGCAAATTTTACCATTTTTAACGATTAAAAAGTGAGATTTCAATTTGAATTTTTATTGTATCAGTTCGCAATAATTCGTCTAGGAAAATTTTCTATACATACATATTAATCTTTATGACTTTAAATTTAAAAATATGGATGAATTTTTAAATTAAAAATATAAGTAAATTTTCTATGAAGATACTTCAATTTTCTATCTAAAAATACCGCGTATTTTTAGAGGCGAGAAAAATCAAGCGAGAGGTAACGCGCTGGACGCAATGGTGGGGGTATACTACTCAGGTAATCGGGTAAAAGTCGAGAATCGCCCATTTATCCAGACTTACATTTCTTGTCGATGAACCAGGACTGAAATAGAGACATTTCTATTTATGATTGTGAAATATTATAATAATCATTGTCAAAGAGCACACATTAAAAATACTTTATTTGCAATCAATCCTTAATTTGGAAAGATAATTCATAATAATTAATTTGTTACCAGACTAGCATTTCCAAAACTACTCAAAAATATTCAATCTTATAAATCGATACAGATTTACATGTATTTTTGATCTGTTTTTCAGTTTAGAAACACATTACTTTCGTGATACCAATTATTGAATTTCGATGATGAAAAAAGAGAAAAAGAATGATTCAAATGGGATTTCTTTAAATGCTAAATCAAAAATATCAAAATATCTACTTTTTAAATATAAAATGCTCAAGCTAAAATTCCCAGTAATCGTGACATAAATTTTAAATAATTATTGGAATATACGTTTTTAAAAATATTTGGTATCAATAAACATTCTATAGAAACTTATGAACTTTATTGTAAATAACAATGGTCAAGAAATATTATAGTTAGACGAAAAATATTTTTTTCGTAAATGTTTTCCGTAGCTACGCTACGATAAAAATTTATTACGCTTAGCGTAGTTTAAAAATTATTTGCATGTGCACTGATCGTTAAGAAGAGTACACAATTGCAATAATCTTCAAGCTTTTTATTTGTATTGTATGTTTTCTTCGTAAAAAGTTTTTTTCAGATTATAAATTATGGTATATAGCGAGATCTTAAAAGTATTTACATGTCCGCCTAAAAAACAACTGTTTTCTTTCTTCGAATATTTAATTAATCGACAATCCTAGCTATTTTATTGGCTTTTTTTGGTAAAAATATCGATTTAAATAAAATTTTAGCAGAATGCAGTTTTCAAAATGAGAGTCAAGATGGTATTCGTTTTCCTACTAAGTAATTATCTATATAAAAAGATATACTTAAATTACCAAAAATAATAGTTTTTAACAAAAAAGTAAATTTTTAACGAAAAAGTAGAATTTTTCACATTTTTCAAACCAGGAAGACGAATTTTCTACAAAAGATTTCATATCCAATAAAAATTTAATTTTTAACCAAATAGATAAATTTTCTACAAAAAAAAAAAAAGAAAAAAAGATCGAATTCAAAACAAAATAGCTTATTTTGCAACCAATGAGTTAAATTTTCAACTGACAGTACGAATCTTCAACCAAGGAACTGAGTTTTTTAACAAAGTTTCATTATCGAACAATAAGTTAAATTTCTAACTATAAAATACGAATTTGTAACAAAATAGCCGAATCCTCTACATAATTTTGCATACAATAAGAGATGGATTTGGACACCAATTTTAGTTGAAAATTAACCTATTTTGATTCAAGTTGGTTTTTTAATTTAAGTAGGAAATTCAAATATTTTGGTAGGAAATTCATTCATTTTGTTAAAATTCAACTTTTTGTTGAAAATCTACTTTTTTGTTGAAAATTCGTCTTTTGGTTTGAAAATGGTAAAAAATTAAACTAATTCTTTGAAAATTAACTTTCTTGTTGAAAACTAAATTTTATTCAAAATTAACATTTATGGTACGAAAATTAAACTATTTGGATTAAAACTGATGTATTATGGTTAAAACTGAACTATTCAGGCAGAAAATCCAACTAGTTGCTTAAAAACTAACTGCTTTGTTGAAAACTCATCCTTTTGGCTTAGCAATTAAAAAAAGTTACTCTTGAAAAAAATAATGTGACTTTCTACATAAATAGTTAATTTTTTGACAAAACACATGAATTTTCATCTAAGTAGTTGAATTCCTATACCAAAAATATTCATTTTTAACAAAAAAGTTGATTTTCAACGAATTAGTTGAATTTTTTCATTTTTAAACCAAAAAGACGAATTTTCAACAAACGAATTAAATTACCAACAAAAAAGTTAAATTTTAACCAAACAGTTGAATTTTCTACTTCTTACCTTTTCGAATAAAATTATGAATCTTCAACCAAAAAACTAAATTTATGACAAAGTAGTTTAACTTTCAACCAAGTATTTAAATTTTCAACCAAAAAAGACGAATTTTCTAAAAAATACTTGAAGCCTCTACAAAAAATGTTTTATTCAGAGAGATCAATTTTCATATTTTGTAGAATGATTTTTGTAGGAATTTTCGGTTTTCTTGTGGAAAAGCGGCTCATAGTATTATTTTGCTATAAACCAAATGTAAAAATATTTTATCACACAAATATTCCAAATATTTCAAAGATTTTTGGAGAATGCACAAGGATTTCACAAAGATTTTACAAGGATTTCAAAAAAATGTCAATGATTTCCCAAAGATTTCAATACGTTTACAAAAATTATTAAATATTGCAAAACTATTTCCAAAGATTTAAAAAAACTTTTATGATGAAGTGGATTTGAGAAAGATTTAAATGATTTTTGAAAGATCTCAAATATTTCACAAAGATTTCAGGTAGATTACAAAAAGTGTACAAATATTTCAATGATTTCCTAAGGATTTCTCAAAGATTTCAAAAAGATTGCAACAATATCACAAATGTTGCGAAATATTTATTGGTAGAACATCTACAACATTTAATAAAAATATGTAGACATACGTTTTTTGTTATTACATTCAATGTATTCTCAATGATTATCTCAAATGACAATACTATTAAGATCTCACTATGAGCAATGATGTTTCAACTGAAAGGTTGAAAGGGGTTCCATTTATTTTGCGAAGGTGGTTGCAAAAGTAAGTTCCGATATGTTGGAAAAAATAGGATAAATGGAAAATTTAAAAAAATTATATATTTTGACCTCATTATATGATTGAACTGGTCTCTGGCGTTTTATAACGACTCTCAACTTTTGGAGGCTTTTGATTTCATAACATTGAAAACTAAAGAAAATATTTAAATCATCATTATTTTATGAAATGTCTTCTTCAAGAAGAGGCTAAGTTCATATACTTATTTGCCGAAATTTTTAGTTGTATTTAGTACCCCATTTTTATAAGATTATTCTCTTAAATCTCTACTGTTTTGTATGAATTAAAAAAAAAATTACATTTTGCTATTCGGGTTAGTTCATGTTTTTCTCCTACATTATTACACATGGCGAGCTTTTTTAATTATTAGCGTTTGCTCTAAACATTGAAAGTAGAAAACAACGCACTGAATCGAAATAAAATTTAAGGTTTTCAGTGATACTTCATTGCATTTTCTCACAAGTATTGCTTTTTCGGAAAATACTTTATTACCAATTGCGGGATCTTAAAATTATTTGCATGTGCGCCGATTGTTTAAAAGTAGAGTACAAGATCGCCATAAAGTTCAAGCTTTTTTTTATTATATTTTCTTCCGTGAATTTCGTTAATTTCGTTATTTCCGTGAATTCCTTGAAGTTCCTAAATTCCATGAATTCTTTTCAAT
>CAKNWT010000038.1:0-31657 GCA_932066315.1 Andricus coriarius | reverse complement strand
AACAGCGGATTTAAGCTTATACACCTGGTATACCTTTAAAATAACCGCGCTTTGTGTCAAGCGGTTGTTGTCACGTCATCTGGGCTCACGGAAGCATGTTTTTAATTTCAGGCTACAGCTCGAGCGCTTAGCGTTTGGTCGGTTGGAACAGCGCGTGCTGTATATCATTGTAATATCAACCTCATTTGATATTGATCTTACCGGGGCACCGTTTTCAAAGTTATGGCAGTGGCGTTTTATTAAATTGTAATCTTGAGCGCTTAGCGTTCGCCAGTTTTGGGATGCGCGCAACATAGAGCATTATGAAACTCGCATTTGGTTCGAACCTCGCACCGCCGTCGTCTATCCCCTTCCACCATATGTATGGGGATTTATTATTTTCACGAAATTGAGCGCTTAGCTCCATAAAGCGCAAAAAATGTCCATTTTTCTTAATTTTTTTTGCCGGATCTTTCATCAGGCCCTTATAATCAACATATTCACCAAGTTTCAGCCAAATCCACCGAAAGCCATTTTCCCATACATTTGGTGCCGGGTCCTTTATATGCATTCTATCTATCATGTTACATATTATTGAATACGCTGTCTAATGGTACTTCTTGCCTCACACGTGGGAAAAAAAGTTCATAGCGTTGGGGTTGAATGTACCAACATAAATAAAAACGAAATTTTTTTTTTTAATTTCACAGGAGGAACTCAAAGTACATAAAAACAAAATAATATAAATGTTTGGACAACTGATATGCCGAGAAACTTATTCATTGTCACTTTCGCAATTAATAAAGACGAATCGATTGCCTGTTCACAACACACTTTTCATGTGCTCAGTTTTTACATTTTCATTCATGAGAGTGTAATGTAATCGTCCAAATTTGCGATTTCTGGGTTTTAACGGATCTTTACGTTTCGGCACTCACAGATTCCGAAAATCATAAAATTTTGTCGGTGTCTGTCTGTCTGTATGTCTGTATGTCTGTATGTATGGTTACCTGAATGTTGTAGCCACGCTAACTTTTGAAGGAGTTGTCGAATCGAGTTAGCCTTTGATAAATTTTGTAAGGGTCAAAAAATGAAGATCAAGTTCGTTAACCAGATATTTTGGATAAAAATTCAAAAAGTGAGCACATTTTGAAAATTTTTAAGACCACTTTTTTTCAAGATTTTATAATTCTATGTACGGTTTTTAGTAGTACGCAGAAAGGCAAACCATTTATCTCAATTACATTTGTCCATAAAATCAAAATTATCAGAGTTATAGCATTTTTAAAATCCAAAAAAACAAACGAAAATTAACATTTTAAGCCGAACAACGCACGATATGAAAAAAGTCAAAAAAAGAAAAACGTTTCTTTTTGAGAGCTGTGCAAGATTATCATATGAACTTTTTGAATTTTTTGGAAAAATCCAAAATTCAAATTTTGATCGCACTAAAAATAATAAAAAATAAAAAAACTCAATTTTTCTGTCAAACTATGCAAGATACAAAAAAAAGATGAAGAGATAAAAGTCGTGCACCTAAAAAAGATCTACAAACTTGTCATAAATTACTTTTTGATAGGATTCGTAGTTTTTATTTTATTCGTGAAAACAACATTAAAAATTAAAAAATTAAATTTTTGGACAAACGGCACAAAAGCTATGAGAAAAAATCTGCCAGCTGGCGCAACTGTTGGTTCTCGGGCATTGCGCTCGATAATGTATGTAACTCGCGCTACGCGCTCGTTCATTGTATATCCACACATTTGTGCAGAGACCTTTTCAAATTAAAGGTCACAGCATCGACAACTGTAATTTGGTGATTGTGAATTCTCTTTTGTTAAAGCTCCTTCGGCTTTAATGAACACATTCTCATCACGTGTCTCGTGCTTCGCACTCGATTTAGACCAAAGTGCGAACCTTTCTACATTATGTTCAACATTTTGATATCAAATTCCTGGGATTCCTTATTCATATCTTACAATATAAAGTACACATTTTATTTATCATGATTACTTCAATATTTTTTTCTTATTTTGCATTAAATTTTATTCTCAACTACCTTGAAAAATGTATCATTTCAATAAATTTATATGATTACAATTCATAATATGCATTGGTATTGAAACATACGTATTTTCATTGTCTTGTTTTTATAATTGAAAAAAGTGCTCATCCTATACAAAAAAAATTGTTATTAAACCAAACAAAAAATACGCATCCTAGCGTAAACTGGTTCTAAGACAATGTTTATAAGAAAAGTTTATAAAAAATATGCCCGCTGCGCGGGCACATTTTCATTGCGCGCTACGCGCGCGGCTTGCTTCGCTCGCAAGTTTGAGCGCGCCTAGGGCGCGCAACTGTTGGTTCTCGCGCTTCGCGCTCGATGATATATTAACCTCGCGCTGCGCGCTCGATCTTTGTATTTTCCACATATTTGTGCACAGACCTTTTAAAATTGAAGGTCAGAGCGTCAACAACTGTAATTTGATGATTGTGAATTCTCTTTTGTTAAAGCTCCTTCGGCTTTAACGAATACATTCTTATCACGTATCTCGTGCTTTGCACTCGATTTTGTCCAAAATGTGAACTTCTCTACATTGTTTAACACTATTATATCTAATGTATATTATATTTATTTCTGTACCTCGATCTGCTACTGCTTATTCAATTATTGCAAAATAATGTACAATTTTTATTTTCCATGCTCACTTTAATATTTCCTCCTTACTTTGCACTAATTTTTATTCTCAGCTGCCCTGAAAATGCGCCTACTTTGAGCGCACAAATCAAAAACTGTGATTCAAATCCCTTATAAACTACAATCATAAAGTGAAATTAAACATGTTTTTTTCAATTTGACTTTAAAGAGGGTTCTCAAGGCACCTACGGCCTAGACGATTACATTCTCATTGCGATACTCGCGCTTTTTGCTCAACAACTAGGTTATACAGACGATTGCTTTTAAAAAAAAAATAATGTAAACAAAATGAAACGGAACATTTTGCTTCCAAATTTGAAAATTCTCTTACTTTTCGAATTTTGATCGAATAACAAAATTTTATGAGGATACTTTCGAAATATATTTCATATCTAGTAAAAATCTTGATTGAAATTTTTCAATCTAACAGAAAAATATATTTTTTTCTATTTTTTTGAAATTTTCAATGTGTTGAAAAGCATAAAACTTTTTGAATTTTTATCGAAATAAAAAATTTCATTAGGGTAATCTTCAAGAATCTCTCCCCCCTAAAAGAAACTTGGACAAAAATTTCTAAAACTTGAAACAAAATTTTTTTTCAAAGTTTGAAAATGCTCTAAAATTTTTAATTTTGGTTTGAAATATTTTATTTATTTTTTTATTTTTAATGTTTTTTTTGCGATTAAAACAAAAACTAAGCGTCCTTTCGAAAAATAGTTATTAAAAAATTTTAAGCTGTTTTTTGGATGAGCAACTTCAGTCTATTCATTTTTTGCTCATAGCTTTTGTGTCGTTTGTCCAAAAATTTAATTTTTTTATTTTTAATGTTGTTTTCACGAATAAAACAAAAATGACGAAACCTATCAAAAAGTAATTCATTAAAAAATTTTAGATCTTTTTTAGGTGCACGACTTTTGTCTCTTTATCTTTTTTGTATCTTGCATAGTTTGACAGAAAAATTGAGTTTTTGATTTTTTATTATTCTTAGTGCGATCAAAATTTGAATTTTGGATTTTTCGAAAAAATTCAAAAAGTTCTTATGAGAATCTTGCACGGCTCTCAAAAAGAAACGTTTTTATGCTCATGACTTTTTTTCCTATCGTGCGTTGTTCGGCTTAAAATATTAATTTTCCTTTGTTTTTTTGGATTTTGAAAATGCTATAACTCCGATAATTTTGATTTTATCGAAAAATGTCAAAGGGAGAAATGGTTTGTCTTTCTGCGTACTACTAATAACCGTACATAGAATTTTCAAATCTTGATAAAAGTGGTCTCAAAAATTTTCAAAATGTGCTCACTTTTTGAATTTTCATCCAAAATATCTGGTTAACGAACGCGTCCTTCATTTTTGGAACCTTAAAAAGTTTATCAAAGGCTGACTCGATTCGACAAATCCTTCAAAATTTAGCGTGGCTACAACATTCAGGTAACCATACATACAGACATACATACAGACATACAGACATACATACATACATACAGACAGACAGTCTGTGCGAGTATGGCAATGAGAATGTAATCGTCAAAGCCGCAGGTGCTTTGAGAACCCTGTTTAAAGTCAAATTCAAAATAACATGTTTAATTTCACTTTATGATTGTAGTTTATGAGGGATTTGAATCACAGTTTTTGATTTGCGCGCTTAAACTCGGCGCATTTTCAGGGCATCTGAGAATAAAAATTAGTGCAAAATAAGGAGAAAATATTGAAGTCATCATAAAAAATAAAAATTGTACATTATTTTGCAATATCTGAATAAGCAGTACCAGATCGAGGTACCGAAATAAATATAATATACATTAGATATAATAGTGTTGAAAATAATGTAGAAAAGTTCACATTTTGGACAAAATCGAGTGCGAACCACGAGATACGTGATAAGAATGTACTCATTAAAGCCGAAGGAGCTTTAACAAAAGAGAATTCACAATCATCAAATTACAGTTGTTGACGCTTTGACCTTTAATTTTAAAAGGTCTGTGCACAAATGTGTGGAAAATACAAAGACCGAGCGATTTTTGCTCTGAAGAATTGTGTTTTACACACGAAATATGCTGAAACGCTTAGCGATTGGATTGTTCGGGCCTATTGGACATTCCGAGATTTCTTCTGGGGTCAATTCTTTACAAGCGCCACTGTTTATGTTAATTTTTGCCCGTATTCCCTTTGGAGTAACATGAAGGAATATTCCACGAAAAATGGTGTGTCTTCTTGATAATTTTGTCAATATTGCACAGACGTCACCATTGGACGTTGATAAGACAATTTGTTCGTTGGCTGGCATAGAGTTGAGAACAGTACTTTTAGATCTCACTCGAATTGGTTTATCGAAAGGAAAAGTGTATCTTCGAAGTTCGAATATTCGATTCGGATTGTTTTTGGGAATAAGTCGAACAAATTTAAGTTCGTCAGGTCTAAATCCAAGCATGTAAGAAGAAGAATGACTGGCAGCAGGAAACCTGGACCTGACAGGAAGAGGTGGCTCAGCAGGTAGAGGAGACCGGACAGAAGAATGAGATACGGCAGGGGCAAGAGACCTTCCAGGAGAATGCCTATTAGGAGAAGAAGCAGAAGGTCCGCAACGAGAAACACCAGGTATAGGTTCGCCATTAGGCAAACACTCGAACTGTGAACTTAATTCTGCAACAAGAAACAGAGGATTACATTTTTTTAAGCACATATTCGTATGCTGGTATATCATGAGATTTGAATAACGTAGATAAAATTGTAATCTAATAATATCGATATCTCGTAAATGTTTCGAGGTATCGATTGAGAAGAATTCCAAGAATTCGAAAAACATTTAATTGAATTCTGCATTAATCAGGGACGGTCACTGATTATAGCAATAGTGTACGAATTATTTGGGCTCACTGAAATTATTGTTTCTACCCTCACCTAATTTCGGAGAACATAGCCTACATTTCCATTTTTTCTATGCACCGAATTCCCGTGACTCAATGTTTTATCTAAATCATGTTTAAATAAAAGAATTGATTTTTTGCAAAGTTATTTTACGGTTCGATAAAACTTGAGCCCGTCCGATTTAAACAAAAGACCACATTCGTTATCGCATTTTTTTAATGCTCGAAGCAAGGTGAAGTTACCGCAGTAGAATAAACTGCATTTCGGGGTCACACGCCCAATTGCAACTAGATGTTCATCTATATGCAACTTCAATGTCCTGTAGTTTTTGAGTCTTGTTAGGCACGATGCTTTTCTTTTAATCTTATTTCTACGGGGATGGCTCAAGTTGAAGCTATGGGTATGTAGATTGAAATAATAAAAAAGAAAATTTTGCTATCTTATTAAATAAATTAAATAAATACATTTTTCGTGTATTTTATGTTAATGGTTAAAAAGAAAATGAAAAATAATGAAGTGAGGATAATTTGGTTATTTCGAACAATATGCTGTAAGCTTTTCTTTCTGTCCGATTTTTCAAAAAATGGCTCAAATTAAAGCTATGGGCATATAGAATTGAGATAATAAAATTAAATTTATTATAGTTTTCGTTTTTTGATATCAGTGGTTAAAAAAAAGAAAAATAAGAATATTAGAAAAATTTAGTTATGTAGGCTCATATTCTGGAAGCTTTTCTTTTAGTCTGATTTTCTGCGGGGATCGCCTAACTTTAAGCTATTAGGATCTATACTTCAACCTAGGTTAATACATAGATGCAACATTCCATGCAACTTTAAAAAAACATGCTCACATTTGCTACTGCCCGGGCAACGCTATATTTTTTGCTAGCATATCTATAATATCGAGTCATTTTGTAGAATTATATTGATTGTATTCTGAATTTTATTATTATATTCACCAATAGAATCGAGGATCACCACCAAATATAAGACCAGGGTCCAAAACATCCTCATCTTTTTTAATTATAGGGGAAACTGGTTAATGGAAAATAGTAACTAATGAATATTCTACTAATTCATTAGCTTATATAACGTACACTTTAGTCTTTATCTCTTAGATTAAAGTCGTCCACTTTATACTTCTGGCATATTTACACTTGATAAGAGTCAGCGTCAAGGAAAAAAATTTGGTTACAAATTTAATTAAAACCGATTTCATCATTTACGTAATCTTTCACGTTTAAGGAAAAAATTAATAATACATTGCAAATTTAGATAATGTCTACTATTACGACCAATTTAAAGATTAAAACACTAATATAAATTCTATAAAATATGTGAAAAGAATTGAAAAGATGAAAGTCAAAAAGATTTCAAAGATTTTGAGATTTTTCAACAGATTCGTAAGAATTTAAACAAATTTCATTAGATTTTAATCAAATTTCAACAAGCGTTACGGCATATGGTCCATAAATAACGTAACGCTATTATTTTCCCATAAGTGCGTGATGTCATTTAAGGGTGACGGCTGCATGATCTCAACAGATTTTACAGGATTTAAAAAATTGCATTTAATTTCAGATATTGCAAAGCGATTCCAAGTTAATCCAGAGAATTTCGTATGGTTTGGCCAGATTTTAAAGTATTTCCATTGATTTAAAAGTATTTCATAAAAATGGCTAATAACTAAAAGGATTCCTTATTATTCCAATATTTCGAAGAAATTTTAACATATTTCCATGTCATTAAAGGAATTTGAAAAATATTTCATTGAATTTTATCAGATTTTAAAGTATCAATGTGGTCTCGGAATATTCAAAGGGATTTAAAGGAAATTATTTACAATTAATTAAAAATGTCGAATTTTTTGAGTTCATGCTGTATATAGCGAATCTGATGTCATAAGTGTTACTACCGTCGATTATGAACTTAAAAAGTATAAAGTTTCTATTAAATTTTAAAAGTACGTGACGTTTCGAAAATCTTAAAATTGATTGAATCACGAAAGTCATCCGAGAATACTTAAAAATGATTGAATATTGAATAATTTCCATTGATAAAAAACTTGGAAGGGAGCTCGCTCCAAAACTGTTTTATTTCTTAATAACCAACTACATATTTTTAAATAATTTTGACAGCTCAATAACTTTTATTTCAAAATTGTTCTGTAATGTCAATAATAAACTGTCTTTCTTGCAATAATGTTTGGTTTTGAGATAAATTCAGCAGCTAATTATGCAACTAAAATTGTTTATAAAAGAAGGAATAACTTATGATAAAAAAGCATATACGGGGACGTCAAATTATTTGTTTCATAACAAAGAAAAAATTCTTTTCATAGCTGTTAGTTTTTATTTCTAAGAAAGCATTTAGTGAAATAATGAAATCTGTAATTTTTTTCTAACTATTGTATTATTTTATTAAATAGCTTTTGAAAAGTGAGAAAATAATGCCCAAATACACTTATAGTGAACAAATACTTCATGCCAAGTTATTATTAAATTATCAGACAAAGTTTTAAATATTAAGAGTTTTCCTAATTTTTGAAATGAAATTGAGTAATTTCAAAATAAAAGCAGTGAAAATTTAATCAAAATATTTTGCACAATTTTATATTGAAAAATTAAAAGTTTCAAATTAGAAGCATTTAAAGTAGTCCGGCTATTGGACCGGTCACGTTGAAAAGTCATAAAAATTAGTTTTTTCTTACAGAGAAATATATCCTCTTTCGCCATATGCCCTTTTTAGGGGCCCTTTCCAGGTTACAATTTAAATTAATTCTGTTTGAAGTCGTGTCATAAAACATGGGATCTTATGGAGAGGCCTTTCGCGGGCTCCAAAAATGGTTAATTTCGGCTTTAAAATACATTGAAAATTGTCAGAAAAACTGTTTCGAAGGCAGAAAATATAATGTGAAATTTGAATTACTGCTCGTTTGTACTTGCTTCCAGGGTATTTGAGGTTAATTTTAGCAAAACATACAGACGTGATATATGACGAGAAGGGTGTGGCGTTGACTATAAGGTTGGCAGCACAGCTTCTGCGATTCACTTTTATTTTGGTTATTTATTCTTTTTATAACCTTACGCACCTTTTCTCGCCGATTGGCTTCCGATTTCTTAATTATTCGTCCCTTTTTATCTTGCGGAGACATGATGCCGCTCTTCAACATAAATGTTTTGCCGGTTTATTGCAGGTTATGTTTATGTACTACCCTCGTATCAAATGAACATTTAAATTTACATTTTGTTCTTAAATAAAAATATTTTATTTATATTGATCAGTATGAAAATTTAATACTCAGTTTATTAATGGATATTCTGGCAAAATTTTGGATTTAATTCCAAATGCCAGAAAAAATAATGGACGTAGCTTTGACTAGCTTTTCCAGTAGCCGGACTACTTTAAAATTCCAAAAATTGTAATAAGTTGCTCTCAAAATTGACAAATTTCAAATGTCATATCGTGACTTTAGCCACGCCGTATTATTAAGAAATTACATTTATACAATGTATATTTTGTGAATATAATATGGATTTCATGATGAAGTAAGAAGTGAGCATGTTACTCAATAATTTAGAATAATGGCCTCTTTTTATCTGTAAGCACCATAATTTCACCCGCACTTTTAATATGTACAAAATTTGAAGTGGAAAATCAAGACCACTTTTTGCACATGCAGGTAAAAATTAAATAAGCTCTCATGTACCTACAGTATCTCATGCATGAAAGATCCGGACGGAAATCAAACATCCCCCAGAATATAAAAGTTGTAACTTTTTTACAATTGCCAGTCCTCAATTTTTCATCAGAAGTCAGTTCCTGAATTCTCGGTTACCTGCTGACAAGAAGACTCAGTGAAACGCAATTTCGGATTGGATCGGGTGGATTTATGTTGTGCGGTGTCTCAAACAGTGACCTCAACCACCTGCGATAACTATTTTGGATTTATTACCGTTTACCAATTGATATCAAGGAATACTCTCAATTGGTCTCTTAACACACCACCTAGAAAACACACGCCCCTACTTTAACACAAGCTGTCAAGTACAGATCTTCAGCCTCGAAATTCTAAGGGAAGGTTTCCTTCTCTGATATTTTTTCTGTGTTCTCTCTATATCGCGTATTCTTCTTCCCCTTCTCACAGTGTGATCGTTGTTACAGGAACTCACTAACTGGGGGTAGAAGCTGAGTCCACTTCGTCAAGTTCATACAAATTCCAGAATTAAAATCTGGAATCTCACCATTGGGGAAATCAAACTCTGAAATCAAATCGTTTCTTAATTCTATTCCTCTTTATATAATGGTAATGGAATGAATTATAATTGTGCGTGCAAATTAATAAGGCATTTTTAACACCGATTCATGTTGGCCTTTTTCTGCCCCCTTAGTTCAGAGTCTTCAGCTCTGAAGATAAAACATGAGAGTTTTAAGTAAATAAAATTAATGTTGATCTGCTCGACCCTAAGGACGAAACAGATCACCATTTTTTTGGTGCATCGGCCGGGAAATATTAAAAAATGCCAAATAAATCCCTGAAATTCTAGTAACCTCATATTCTAAAAAAGTTGCAGCAATTCTGGAATTCGAGAACTGACGATAAGGATTCTTATTTTCATTTAATGCGTATAATTTACGAAATACGTCAGTAAAACATAATATATTCCTGTGTTGTTTGAAAAAACCCCTTATGTCGGATAAATATTCTGACACCCAGAGACACAATCGAAGTGAGTCAAAAACCCTAGCTGCTTCCGTAAATTAGAACACTGAGCAGAAAACAAAAGGCAGTATCTCGTTTAATTTAGGAACAAGTATCGGATCAAGGGTAGTTCATAGCCCATCCGTTGGAAATCTTAGTTTTGACATTCCGAATAAAATCTTTTCTAAATCCTCAAATGAAACCTTGACTAACACATTAGGACCAAGTGAATTTAACCAGACCTAAAATCTCGATAAAACAACCCCAAACCAAAATTAAAGGCAATTAAGTTTCGAAATCAAGGGCTCACTCTCTCTAGACTACTTAAAAAATTGCAAACTTCCAACAACAATAACATTATTAGTTCCAACGATTAAAACGCAAGTGAGTATCTACCCGAATTCAACAAAGCTCTCGTATTTTCAAATTCTTCAATTATAACTGTAAAAAATTCCCTAGCCGAAATCAAAGAACATCCCTTGTTGTTCATTACCGAAGATTTCCCATTGTCTACGAAGAAAACTTATACAGAACTCGACTCAACCTCCGACAATAATGCGAAACCTTTTTTGCACTCCGTGCAGAATCCGACGTGATCCGCAATCGATATCACTCAACAAAGAATGTCCGTACCCAACAACCAACAGGTCTCACTCCGAGACGCGCTGGAAGTGGTACCGATTTTTTAGGGGCGGAGACCGCCCCTCGCGCATTTTATTGTCTAGTCGAACAAAAATTAGACAAAATGATTCACAGCAAGATCATTGAAGAAGCGAGAAAGAGCATTTACGGAATGAAATTCGAGAGGGTAGACGAGTTAGTAAATCGATAGAAAAAAATCTACGCTCTCTCCAAAACCGTGTTACAGCTACAGGGTGTACTTGGTGGGACATGCATGTGGGAGGCGGAAAGTGTGCTGTCATATGCTATAAGAATTAAAGGCAAGTGTTGCAAAAGACCGGGATGAATTAAAATACACTTTCGCATCAAAATATTTACATTTAGTTATATGACCTGCAATATAGATTTCAGACATTCAATTCGGGATGCCTTACATAAGGAACATTTGAATGGTGTGGCTTAAGTTTTTTCTAAACATATACACCAGATTAAAAGATTTCAAAGATATTGAGGGTTGTTAAAAGATTTGAAGGAATTTCAAAGAATTTGATAAGACTTTGATCAAATTTCAACAAATGTTACGGCGTATATTCCATAAATAACGTAACGCTTTTATTTCTCATTTTAACCCATGCACCCTTTTATTTAACAGTGTTCCCGTGGAGAGAAATCCTCAGAATTCACCCCTCCTTCTTCCATAAGTGTGCAACGTTATTTATGAATGGCGACTACAGGCTTTTAAGAGATTTCACAGTTATTAACAACTTCTGTACAGCTATATTAAAAAAAACTGAATGAGGTTCAGAGACATTAGGATATAGTCTGAGAGGAAAATCAATCATGGCTAAATGAAAAAATTAAATTTCCATCTAATAATGTTAATCCTAGACAAAAACCACCAATCGTAAGTCCTGGACCTTCCAGAATGGAAATCCAAAACCCATACAATCTTTTTCACCTTATACTCAAGGTAAAGCATTGGCTATGATCATGAACGATAAATTGACTAAACACTAATATAATGACATTATGTCTGGGGCTAAATCAAGGTTTGTTGATTTATACCCATCGTATAATAAAAGTAGGGAAGCTAGAAGAGAGTGTTACCCCGAACACATCACAGTGTCTAAACAGAGTGCAGAAGTGCAATTATCATCACTTCTTGATCAGACGGCTAAGCGCCTAATCACCATCAGTGAACCTGCCCTGAAAACACTTCCTTTTGTTTATATCTGGAATTAAATTCTGATCTCAAACTGGGGTTTTGATGGAAGTATAGGCCGTTTACAATACAAACAAAAATCTGCTGGAGAGCTTGATTTGGTTGATCAAAATCTTGTCCTTACTCCTCTCGTACCCTCAGAGCTATACCCTCAAAAGCCAAAGTCATCGCAAAAAATAATTGTATGAAAGAATAGTCGTCCATCGTCTTCTCAATTCTGTCGACCATAAGAGTTAGTTTCATAAAAGAAACCACTGAAGTTTCCAAAGCCGCGAGTGACTACATTCAAGGTCAAATAGATAACTTTTCTCTAAGTCAAATTGAATTTGGTTCGTTAGGAAATATTAAGATTTCTCATGAATTCGTAATGACGATGATAGACGGTAAAGCAGTGATTGACACAACTTCTACACAAAGATGCTATGTTTGTGGAGGACCACCAAGGTAGATGAATAACATAGAAAAAATTATCAGCAGAGGAACTGACACATTTACGTTCAGAATTGTTTTGTGCCTTTTACATGCTTGGATCAGATTTTTTGAATGCTTATTGCATGTTTCGTATAGCTTGGAACTCAGAAAGTGGCAGGCCAAAAGTCGTGCTGAAAAAGCTAGCATTGAAGAGAGAAAAGTTAAAGTTGAAGTTGGAATCAGCCATTTTGGATCCGCCATTTTCAATTTTGAACTTTCAACATCAAATTTTAAATCAGAGACCAAATTTCAAAGAGGGAGATGTGAGTTCTGGAACGCCGGAGAGGGTGTGCACACAATTAATAGAGCCACAACTAAAAAGCAAAGATTGAGGTTTATTGTCACTTACAGACGGAGACGGTTGGCAGCCCGTAATTGGTGCTGCCAAGCGAGCGGTAGTCCTTGAAAAAGGCTATCGACGGGGTCCAGGTCGACGGGCGTTGAAGTGGCGATCTTCCTCGTAAGGTTTGTCGTTGGAGAACGAGGTCTTCCTTCAGGGATAGCGGAAGTATGTGAACGGTAGGCAAAATCAGCCCATAAGACAACAAAGCACTAGTATCTTTAATTAAAGGGTAGCAGCAATAGCTTCCTCTAGCGAGAGCACTGAACGACTGACTATAGTACGCCCTGCTGCCCGAGGATTCCGAACCCCGGAAGGGGTTCGAATCCTCTCGGATACTGACCGGTCGTTCTTTAGACCAGGGCCGTGCCGAGTCCTCTTTTATGGTAACAAATCTGTTACAGCTTACACAAATTTCATCATTTATTTAGTAGCATCATTTATATAGTAGCAGTTTTTAGTAGTCAGTAGGCTGGATACGTTTAAAAAAAAAGTATGGGATCACATTGTGGTTTGGCATACTTTTTGAAGGAAGCAGGAGAAGATCGTTTGTGGATTTCTCATTAGAAATTCTAATATATATTTTACAGTGGTATTATAAATAAAACCCACGTGACTGTAAGCTCAACTTTCCTTGATCTCTCCGATGCCAAAACGAGCCTAAAAACGTGACGCAGCCGTGTTCAGAGAAGCTACTGTAAGGCCAAGATCACAGCCTAGAATAATAATCAGATTAAATAATCTGCTTTATATAAACATTTGCCCGGAATTCGAAAAAAAAACATTTAATTTATATTAGAATGGTTGACCTGGCAACGAACTTTAAATCTAATGAGTCAGTGTCGAGACAGAAATTCAAGTTATTCCACTCCAAGTCAGAGGAAAAACGAATCTAAATCCACGTATGTTTGACGAAGAATGCCTGGCAGGAGGAGACCTGGGCCTGACACGAAGAGGAGGTTCGACAGGTGGAGGAGACCAGGCAGAAGACTGAGGTCTCACAGGAGAAAAATACCTATCAGGAGAATGTTAGGAAAGAAGCAGAAGGTCCGCAACAAGGAATACCAGGAATAGGGTCGCCATTTGACAAACGCTCGAACTCCAAATTCGAACTGCATCATTAGCTGGTTTGGTTTAAATTTTTTTACAAATATACCCTAGATTTCAGAATTCACCCCTCCTTCCCCCGTAAGTGTATTACGTCATTTATGGATGGCAACTACGGGATTTTGAGATATTTCACAGTATTTCAAAAATTGATTTTGACTTCAGATATTGCAGGCGTTTTTAAGTTATTTCAGAAAATTTCTCATGGTTCAACGGAATTTTTAAGTACTTTAAGAGATTTAAAACTATTTCATAGGATATTATAATATCTAAAAGGACCTCTTATTAATCTAATATTTTAAAGGAATTTTAACAAATTTTCACTTAACTAAAGGAATTTAAAAAAGATTTAGTCAAATTTCATAAGATTACAAAGATTCAAAGTGGTCTCACAGTATTAAAAGGGATATTAAAAGATTCTAAAATTTTTTAAGGTTTTCAAGGTATTCCCATGGATGTAAAAGAATTTTAGAGCATTTCATCAGATTTAAATATTTTTAATACATCAGTAACACGCTCGCCGTAAACTCAGCCTATTTTTAAGCTTCAATTCAAATATTGCCTTTGATACTTTATGCGAATCTTATAATTAGGTTCAGACGAGGAGTTAATCATTCTCCAAATCTTATGTACGTACACAATAAAATTGTGTCTAATGGTACTTCTTGCCTTACACGTGGGAAAAAAAGATCATAGCGTTGGGGTTGAATGTACCAACATAAATAAAAACGAAAATTTTTTATTTTTAATTTCACAGGAGGAACTCGAAGTACATAGAAACAAAATAATATAAATTTTTGGACAACTCTAAAAAGATTTTTTAAATCCAATTTTTGCTCTGAATAATTGTGTTTTACACACGAAATGTGCTGAAACGCTTTGCGATTGGATTGTTCGGGCCTATTGGACATTCGGCGATTTCTTCTGGGGTCAATTCTTTACAAGCGCCACTGTTCATGTTAATTTTTGCCCGTATTCCCTTTGGAGTAACATGAAGGAATATTCCAAGAAAAATTGTGTGTCTTCTTGATAATTTTGTCAATATTGCACAGACGTCACCATTGGACGTTGATAAGACAATTTGTTCGTTGGCTGGCATAGAGTTGAGAACAGTATTTTTAGATCTCACTCGAATTGGTTTATCGAAAGGAAAAGTGTATCTTCGAAGTTCGAATATTCGATTCGGATTGTTGTTGGGAGTAAGTCGAACAAATCTAAGTTCTTCAGGTCTAAATCCAAGCATGTGAGAAGAAGAATGCCTGGCAGCAGGAGACCTGGACCTGACACGAAGAGGTGGTTCGGCAGGTAGAGAAGACCCTGCAGAAGAATGAGATACGGCAGGGGCAAGAGACCTTCCAGGAGAATGCCTATTAGGAGAAGAAGTAGAAGGTCCGCAACGAGGAACACCAGGTATAGGTTCGCCATTAGGCAAACACTCGAACTGTGAACTTAATTCTGCAACAAGAAACAGGGGATTACATTTTTTTAAGCACATATTCGTATGCTGGTATATCATAAAATTCTAATGTTGTTCTAATTTTCAATATAGTTCTCAACATACTTGGCAACTGTTCATAACGTAGATAAAATTGTAATATAATAATATCAATATTTCGAAAATGTGTCGAGGTATCGATTGAGAAGAATTTGGAGAATTCAAAACATTCAGTTGAATTCTACATTAATTCTACATTTCGAAGAACATAGCATACATTTCCATTGTTGCCATGCACGGAATTCCGGTGAGCCAATATTTTATCTCGAGCATGTTTAAATAAAAGAATTGATTTTTTGCAAAGTTATTTTACGGTTCGATAAAAATTGAGCCCGTCCGAATCAAACAGAAAACCACATTCGTTATCGCATTTTTTTTAATGCTCGAAGCAAGGTGAAGTTAACCGCCGTAGAATAAACTGCTTTTCGGTGCCACACGCCCACTTGCAACTAGATGTTCATCTACATGCAATTTCAATGCCCTGTAGTACCCTAAATATGGATCGGATTAGAAAATGTTTTCGGACTTCTCGATTTTAATTTTTTTTCCTATCCGCCATTACAAGGAACGACAATACACCTGGGACACCCTGTAGATACATTATATAACCAAAATGTAGAAAACTGAATGTATGAATGTTTGCGGATTCTGAATAGGCGTTTACACCGTTGTTCTTATTGCAACCAAATTTTGCAGGGTGTCATAAATAGGTCATGCGAATTTTTTTTGTGATACTTTGAAGATACTTTCGAGTTTTTCTAATTTTTTAGGTCTCGTTAGGCTCGATGCTTTTCTTTTAATCTTCTTTCTACAGGGATGACTCAAGTTGAAGCTATGGCTACGTAGTATTGAGATAATAGAAAAGAAAATTATAGTTTTCGTCTAATTTTCTACGGGGATGGCTTCACTTCAAGCTATTAGGACCTATACTTAAACCTAGGATAATACATGGATAAAACATTCCACGCAACTTTAAAGAGACATGCTGACATTTGCTACTGCCCGGGCACCGACATGTTTTTTGCTAGTGTATCTATAATATCAAGTCATTTTGTAGAATTATATTTATTGTATTCTGAATTTTATTATTATATTCACCCATAGAATCGAGGATCACCACCGAGTATAAGACCAGGGTCCAAACCATCCTCATCTTTTTTAATTATAGGGGAAACTGGTTAATGGAAAATAGTAACTAATGAATATTCTACTAATTCATTAGCTTATATAACGTACACTATAGTCTTTATCTATTAGATTAAAGTCGTCGACTTTATACTTTTGAGATATTTACATTTGATAAGAGTCAGATTCAAGGTAAAAAATTTGGTTACAAAATTCATTTAAGCCGATTTCATCATTTACGTAATCTTTCAATCTTTCTTTCAATGTGAAAAAGATTTCGAGATTATTCAACAGATTCGAAAGGATTTAAATAAATTTCATAAGATTTTTATCAAATTCCAACTAATGTTACGGCGTATGGTCCATAAATAACGTAACGCTATTGTTTCCTTATAAGTGCGTGATGTCAGTTCTATGTGACGACTGCATGATCTCAAGAGATTTCAGAGGATTTAAAATTGCCAAATTTCAAAGTATTTACATGGATTTAAAATTTTTTCATCAAAATTGCTAATAACTAAAATAATTCCTTATTATTACAATATTTCAAAGAAATTTCAACATATTTCCATGCAATTAAAGGAATTTGAATAATATTTGATCAAATTTCATCAGATTTTAAAGATTCAAAGTGTTCTCGAAATATTCAAAGGGATATTAAAGGATTCCAAAGATTTTGAGGGTTTTCAAGGAACTCCAATGGATTTAAAGGAAATTATTTACTATTAGTTGAAAATGTCGAATTTTTTAGTTTATACTGTATACAGGGTGTCCCAGACTCAAGTGTCCGGACTTATATAGCTGTATACAAATTTAAAAAATAACACGAAAATTCCTTTTCCAAAAATCAGTTGAAGTTTTAGTTTTTGAGTTATAAAATATTTAAGCTGGACCAATCAGGCGCGCCGTATAAACAGTCGTGTGAGCGTGAGCGGGAATCCAGCATAGTGTTCTCCCGTCGCTAACCCCACCTCTGCGCTCGCTTCGATAATATTGCGTTGGAATCGCGCTCACGCACACGCGACTGTTTAAACGGCGCGCCTGATTGGTCCAGCATAAATATTTTATGACTCAAAAACTAAAACGTCAACTGATTTTTGGCAAAGGAATTTTCGTGTTATTTTTTTTATTTTTATACAGCTATATAAGTCCGGACACTTGAGTCTGGGTCTTATTAAATTTTGAAAATACGTAACGTTTCGAAAATCTTAAAATTGATTCAATCACGAAAGTCCTCTGAGAATATTTGAAACAATTTCGAACTCCCAATCACAATAAAATTATTAGTTTCAACGATCTAAACGCCGGTAAGTATCTACCCGAATTCAATAACGCTCTTGCATTTTCAAATTCTTCAATTATGACTGTAGAAAATTGCCTAGCCGAAATCAACGAACATCTCTTGTTGTTCATTACCGCAGATTTCCCATCATCTGCGAAGAAAACTTATACAAAACTTGAATCAGCCTCCGACAATAATGCGAAACCTTTTTTGCACTCCTTGCAGAATCCGACGTGATCCAAAATCGATATCACTCAACAAAGAATGTCCGTACCCAACCACCAACAGGTCTCACTCCGAGCCGCGCTGGAAGTGGTACCGATTTTTGATAGGCGGAGACCGCCCCTCGCGCATTTTATTGAAAAGTGTGAGGAGGCTGAATTAATGTTACCCTTGATACCTCTAGTCGAACAAAAATTAGTCAAAATGATTCGCAGCAAGATCATTGAAGAAGCGAGAAAGAGCATTTACGGAATGACATTCGAGAGGGTGTACTTGAAAGGGACATGCATGTGGGAGACGGAAAGTGTGCTGTCATATGCCATAAGAATTAAGGCAATCGCTGACCAAATCTTTGACGCGCATTGTATTAGAAATGGAATTCAACCTCAATTAGATTTAGTTATATTACCTGCCAGATCGATTTCAGACATTTACTTCATTATTGAGAACAAAGAAAAAAAATGAGTCATATTCCCCAAATACCAACAGGATCAGGAAGATTATTAGGAAATTGAAGAGTGACGAATAGTCATGGAAAAAGCGTACGTAAAATCGGAAACACGCAATCGGAACCTATAGAGATACAAATCCCAAATGTAACCCTTTTCTGCAAAAGAAAATAATTTTAATGTCTTACCGGCAAAAGAAATATTCAATAATCTTAAAAGCTGTTCAAACTTAATAAGAGGATCTTTAACACCAACTATAAACAAGCGGAACAAATCAGTGATTTACTCAGATTAGAAAACCTAATCGCGAAAGAATGCAATCACGTTAAAACATTGTTCGAGGAAAGCGCAGATCGATTTCATATTCACGAAGAACGACTATCAGCTACCAGCCTTCTCTAGCATAAAGTACCGATAACAGACGATCAACCTGTATTCACGCGCCATTACCGATTTCCACCTGAACACAAAGAAGAATTGCTGAAACAAACCAAAGATTTATTAAAAGACGAGATCATTAAACCATCGAAATCCCTTTATAACACCATGGTATGTTTTGTTTCAAAGAAAGTGGACTTCCAAGGTAACAAAGGGTGGCGAATGGTTCTCGATATCCGAAAAGTAAACGAAAAGACTATTGGTTGCTCATTTCTACTACCGAACATTCACGAAATCCTGGATCAGCTAGCAATTGTACAGCATTTATCATTGCTTAAAATTGCGTTTGGTTACCATGAAATAAAAATAATTCCGAAAGATTCCCATAAGAAGCAATTGTCCACCCCATAGGTCATAAATTAATTTGACAGGATGTGTTACATAAGGAACATTTGTATGGTGTGGCTTAAGTTTTTTCAAAACATATACATGAGATTTCATGATTTTAAAGATTTTGAGGGGTTTTAAAAGATTTGAAGGAATGTTGAAGAATTTTATAAGATTTTGATCAAATTTCAACAACAGTATTCAAAGAGATTTCACAGGATTTCAAAAATTCAATTGAGTTTCAAAGATTCAAAGTGGACTCAAAGTAATGACTTTACTGGAATTCACGAGTTTTTAATTGGTTTGAAAATATTTTATAGTTCTTCGGTACAACAGTAACACGCTCACCGTAAATTCAGCCTCTTTTTAGGCTTCAAAACAAATATTGTCTTTGAAACATTATACGAATCATATAATTAGATTGAGAGGAGGAGTTAATCATTCTCGAAATCTTATGAACATACACAATAAAACTGTGCGAGAGTCACAAAATTATCTGAGTTTCTGAATATACAAATTTATTAATATTAAATATAATGTTAGCAATAAAATGTGTTGAATTAAAGAAAAATGTGATTGAGCAAATTCATAAATTATTTATTATATATTATTTATTAAAGACGTGGAATTTTTATTAAAATTAGAACTAGAATATAATTTTAAAATTTTTAACTAAAATTGCTCATATAAGCAGAAATAACTCATTACTCGAAAATTATGGGGAGATGATGGATTCTAAGTTTTTTTACGTATATAATTTTTTCGCAGTTATTAATAAATTATTAAACAAAGTTTCAAATATAATATAATATTGAAAGCGGTCAAAAATTTAAAAAAATATATATTGAACAATTTTGAATTAAAAACGGTCCAATTAAACAATTCTGTATTTGTTAAAATTATGTAAAAAAGCCATTTTTTAAATAATATAAGATCAATTATAAAAATGAGAACATTTTAGTTGTGAGGAGTTTCAAAGAAACGAGTACGATCCTATTTTTACGAAACAACGCTATGATGAGCATTTAACTTAGGGCCTAAAAATTCTTCGTCGACTTGATAATCTGGTGCTAATTAGATAGTCTTGTGAAAATCTATTTTAGCTTCTGGACGTTAAGAATTAAGTACAGGCTGCAGAAATAATGATAAAAGGCACAATTTATGTACTATGTACATAATCTATATTTCTCTTCTTTAAACAAAGTTTTAAAAAGTGATTGCTAATTTGGCGCTGGCAAGATGGTGATAAAAAAAAATATATATTTTTTTAATGTTAATTTTTCCTTCTTGGTAATTTTATACACACTGGCTATTTTTGGAAATGCGTAAAAAAATATTTTAGATTGACAATTTGAAACAATTTTGATCATGCTGCGCTAGCCAGCACCCGAATGGTGTCCGAAAAGGCCGTCTGAATTAGACGGTCTTGAACTCCAATGAAAGATAATGTTCAATGTAAATCATTCTCCAAGTAGTTACGGTAGCTTTTCGATTAATATGCATTACGCATAATTCAAATCTCGTATACCAAATTTTGCATAATATAGGTGAAGGTCACGAAATTTTTGCGAACTTATAGTCTAGTTACATATTTTGTTCTCGCAGTGAAATTACAAATTTTATTTTAACACAATTTATTAGCAAAAGTATCATCATAAGTATTCTGGATGCTAGCTCGGAATTTCATCTTGAAGATTCTTTTTGTAGGTTTTCGACTTTCATCCGCATGCTTGAAATATCTACAAATGAAATTGCGCTTTTCTCATACAGATGTTATTAAAATATCGTTTGCGACGTGAGAGAGAGGTGACTTCTTTCGCGTAAATGGCTCTTCTCTTTTCCTCGTTGCACTATATTTGTGGCTTCTGCTAATAAAGTTCGCGAACATCAAAGTTTTGTTGTTGTGAAACAAGATCAGTTGCAAGACAGGTGTAAGACATTAAAGTTCTAAATTATAATCATAATAAATTTATATGCGTTCTATCTATTATGTTATATATTATTTCTAAACACTGTCGAATGGTACTTCTTGCCCCCCATTTGCGATTAAAGGGTCATAGCGGTGGTGTTGAAATAACCAACATAAATAAAACAAAATTTTTTTATTGTCAATTGCACAGGAGGAACTCACAGTAAATACAAATATAATAATATTAATTTTTGGACAGCTGATATGCTCAGATCCATTGTCCGTCTGCAATGCTTTCATAATAAGCCAAACAGTATTTTAAAATTCATCAAATCGAACATGTACGCTTAAAAATGAAAAATTCAAATTCAAAATTTTTAAATAAAAGTATGTCAGACATACGCATCGTAAACTAAGTGATTCAATAATTGCAAAAATTAACTAGGGAACTTTATATAAAAAAAAAAGCTGAAATTGCAGTTATTTGAAATCGCATCATATCACATGATGTTTATGAAATGTGTGATATTCAAGTGATTAGATAGATTTTTCTTCTAAAAGTACGTACAATTCCGGGTCAAAAAAATATTTACTGTTATTTTCGGCTCCATCATCCACTCTAACAAGATTTTTTAAATCGATGTTTCGGTGTGAATAATTGTGATTTATACGCGAAATACGCTAAAACGCTTTGCAATTGGGTTGTTCGGGCCTGTTGGACATTCCGAGATTTCTTCTGGAGTCAATTGTTTACAAGCGCCGCTGTGCACATTAATTTTCGCCCGTATTCCCGTCGGAGTTGTATGAAGAAATATTCCACGAAAAATTGTGTGTCTGATTGATAATTTTGTCAATATTGCCCAGACGTCACCACTGGAGGTTGATAATACAATTTGTTCATCGGTTGGCATAGGGTTGAGAACATTATTTTTATATCTCATTCGAATTGGTTTATCGGATGGAAAAGTGTATCTTCGTAGTTCGAATATCCGACTCGGATTTTTTTTTGAAATAAGTCGAACAAATCTAAGTTCTTCAGGTCTATATCCAAGTATGTGAGAAGAAGAATTCCTCTCAGAAGGAGACGTGGACCTGAGAAGAAGAGGAGGCTCGGCAGATGGAGGCCACTGGACAGAAGGATGAAGACTAGCAGGAGGAGACCGGGACCTAACACGAAGAGGTGGCTCGACATGTAGAGGAGAACGGGCAGAAGAATGAGATCTGACAGGGGTAAGAAACCTTGAAGGAGAATTTCCATTAGGAGAAGAAGCAGAACGTCCGTTACGAGGAACACCAGGTATTGGTTCGCCATTAGGCAAACAATCGAACTGTAAACTTAATTCTGCAACAAGAAACAAAGGATCAAATTTTTCTTAAGGCACTAATTTGTATTCTGGTAAATTATGATATGTGAAGGTGGTTGTCATTCTCAATGTGGTTGTCAACATAATTGTCAGCTGATTATAATGTAGATATAATTTTAATATAATAATATTAATATCTCTAAAATATTTCGAGATATCCATTAAAAAGTTTCTTTTTTAAATGCGCGGCTCTGATCGCTTCTTGAAGTGTGCTCTATTTCGTATCGCTCTATTTTTACCCTAACTTGTTTAGTAGGCAATTATGTACATTGTATTGTATCACAGTGATTGTATTTGTGTTAAGAGCGCAGTGTATATGTAGCATTTGTTTATTTTTGGGCTCTTTGGTGCTTAAAAGACTGTATTCCAGTTTCGGAGTTCGACAGCTCTCGTGCAGCTATTACGTATAACTATGACTACTGGTCTCGGTTTTCTGCATAAAGTGTGTTTTATTCAGCCACTTAGTCTGCGTCAATGTTGGATTGTAAAAAAAATCATTTGATTATCTGAAAAAGGGATTGCTTAATTTTACTTGCAACAGTTTCTCTTGCGACTGCCACTGCTGCGACCCTGCCCGCTACTATCGGCGAGAAAGTGGTCGGCATCTGACTTTGAATCTTAACAACTCAGCAAAAAAAAAATGTTAGTGTAAAAAATAAATAGTCATTTGAAAGCCTAAAGTGTTCTAGGTAAACCAGCTTACAGAGGTTGATGTAACAAATTTTTTGTGCTCCGCAGAGTGAAAAAATGTTTTAAAAAAATGGAAAAAAATTCTTAAATATGAAAGAAAGATTTATCAACAAATTGCAGTTAAAAATTTTTAAAAATAATAAAAATTGTTTTCCATGAAAATTGCGATATTTTTAGGCATTCTTTTTGTTGGAAAGCAAGAGTCAAGAAGCAGCGGGGGTTCCTTTTTTCTAATGAGCACTGGTGCTTTTTTTTGACCCGTGCTTCTGAAATCTTGCCCAGACATTAACGCCTCTGCTGACCGACAGCAAAAAAAGGCACCCGGCTGGTTTTTAACACTTAATTTCCAACCACGAAAAATTCCAAAAAAACGCGATATTCACAACAACAAAAAAACAATAAAATCTCTTTGATGTATTCATTAGAACTGAAGATAGTACAGTTGTACACTTTTGTAATTTTAAGCAACGATTTTCATTATTTCTAATATGTTTTCAACTGCAATTTGTTTACAAATGTTTCATTCATATTCATGTATTTTGTCAAATTTTTCCCATTACCTCTTGTATAAAAAAATAATGTTCTAAACTTGACTCTTCTTCAATGTGCCCGAAATTCCTTACTTTTCTTAACATTTTTCAATCTACAAAGCACAGCAGTTTTTTACATTAACGTCTTAAAGCTCATTTATATAGAACACATTGAGCTTTTAAATGACTATTTAATTATTATGCTACCATTTTTTTTGAGTTGTTAAGCTTCAAAGTTAAATGCCTACCATTGTTTCGGCGATATGTGCAGGAGCAGGAACAGATCAGAAACCTTTTTAAGGAATTCGAAACTGAGCAGCATGAGTGGATTAAAAATATTAAAACTAGGATTCACCAAATTAAGAAAGACATTTTCGAGAATTCTCACAGAATCAATTTGCTTAAAACTTCAAATTTTAGCAATGCGGGTGATGTCTCTAAGATTAAGTCTGAGGCAAGCTCACTAAAATTGAAGGTCACCGCACTTGAAGCTTCCCTCAACTATCAGGATAAAGCAGCGCTTTAAACTACCCTTGACATCCACGGGTTACCTGTTAAGCCGAATTAGGATCTTTTATCGATCTTGGAATCGGTTGCCAAGGCACCTACTGCTACCTTCGCTAAAGAAGACCTTCTGCATTTTTATCGCATTCGTTAATCCCCAACATCCCATCCACTGCCTGCACCCATCATCATTGCCAAGTTTAGCAAACACTGTGTAAGGGATAAGATAATCGAGCAGAGGAAAAAAGTACAAGACATCTATAGGTCCCATTTGGCTGGCTAGATAATGAGAAAAGTTTCGTTTTCATACGTGAGGCTTTGACGCCCTTTAATCAAAGGATTTAAGCTTCTGCATTGGATTTAAGGAGGCAAAAGAAGACAAAATATCTCTGGATTAAAAGAGGAAGGATCTTTTGTATAAAGGATGATGGTGTGCCTAGGATTCAACTGTCACTGCTGCGAGACATAACAATTCCAATAGCAATTAGGGTATCTATGGAATGGTTACACACACAATGGTGTGATATTATTATCGTTCGGCTATTTGATCCCCGCTGGTAAATATATTTTTAATATTTTTAAGTTTTCTATACCTTGTACACATGCATATTCAGATAGCAAACTTGATTTAATATTCAAAGAGATCCCACGACCGAATTTCTCTTTGTTGAAGTTGAGTCAACTTCTGACAGAGATTTATTGGGAGTAGTTTCTAAGCCACCCAACGCCTCCTATGGCAAAGAGCTTGAATCGGCAATTTTTTCACTTATTCCTAACCTTGATCGCATGATCCTTGCTGGAGATTTCAACTCTAACTCGAATTTCACTTCTAATCATACTAAATATCTATCATCTTTGGTGTACTCTTCGGGAGTCACGATTTTACCGAATGATTCCACTCACAGTACGGATAATTCGAGTACTCGTATTGACTTAATGATTGTAAACGATATTGATACGGTTGTCTCCTACGAACAGCATGCTATCCATTTTCTCTCTAACCAAGACTTGATTAACATTGCCTTTAAATTTTCCAATAACCTAAATTTAAAAACAACGCATAGTCTGGTTCGAAATCTCTCTAAAGTTAATGAACATACATTCCACGATCATCTAATGATGTATGATTGTGAAAAAATATTACTAGATACAGATCTAAATAATAAAATCGACGCTCTGACTAATTTCCTAGTCTTCGCATTGAACAAATTTTCCACTACACATTCGTAAAACCTTCAACAATGCTGCCTCCTGGACCACATCTGATATAAAAAATCTGATGAGGAAGAGTGATTACAAGCGCTGACTTGCGAAAAGAACAAAGAGCAGTATAGTACTAGCGCAATTTCACAAACTCGGGAACCTAGTTTAAACCAATATTATAAATCGGTTCAATCAATACAATTATAACGAGCATGCATATAGAGACACAAAAGAGGACATTTGGCGTCTTCTTAGGCGTTTACACCTAATTACATCCAAGCACGGATCTGTAAATAGTAATTTTTCGCCTAATTACCTTCCTCACAGGTCTGTATTTTTCCAGATATCTGGAAAAGGCAATTATTTGCCCAGTTCCCAAAATCTCTAAACCTACTTCTCCGAAAGACTTTCGGCCAATTTCTATTTTATTTGCACTATCTAAACCACATAACAAAATTATCCAGCTGCAAGCTTACAAATTTCTTGAAATATCTAAGGTCATTGACCCGATGCAGTCCGGTTTTCGGGCGAAGCACAGCACTTTTACTGCTTCCCTCAGATAAACGACGGATCTAAAATTAGCAATGGATAATAGGGAGATCAGGATTGTTATCCTGATTGATTTCTCGAAGGATTTTAAAATGGGTAACCATAAGTTACTCCTGTAAAAGTTAAACTCTTTTAAGTGGGATCCCCAGGGCTCCGTTCTAGAACCCCTCTTCTTCAATTTGTTTACCTCTGACCTTGAAAGTGAACTTCATCATTGCAGCTCCTACAAAGATGCTAAAGATTTTTAAATTCACTATGGAAGAATGGACTTACCCTTAACCCAGGAAAAACTCAGTCAATTGTTGTTGGACCTGGGATATTTCCATAACCGTACCTTGTCCTGGAAGGAACAGGTACAGACCATCTCATACTAGGTAAAGACCTACCTCCATTTGGATAATTTTCGTTAATAATCTAATCTTACCCCACTTTGACTACGATTGTTTAGTATATGATAATTTGACCGAGGATTTAAATTTAAGCTCAAAGGTGAGTTAAATGCCTGTGAACATTTTATTTGAAATTTGCCCAATTACGAAGACATACCTCCATGTCGACTTAGGGCTAGTCTGCTTAATAGTGCCAAGAGAAGACAATTCTTTATGACTAATTTGCTCTACGCTGTTTTTCAGAAGAAAGCTCCTGAGTATCTATTTATCCTCTTTTTTCGAGATTCATATCTTATACTTGAAGCTTTCATATCAGGCCGATTTTTTCAGAGATGGCCTACATATAAGCTTCTGAGCATGTTGAACTCAGATAAAAAATAACATTGGCTATGTAATGGTTTTCTTTTTTTGATATCAGTGATTAAAAAATAAGAAAAATGAGTGAAATTGGGTTATTAAGACTCCTATGCAGGAAGTTTTTCATTTAGTCTGATATTCTTCTAGGATGGCTCAAATTGAAGTATTTATTATTGAAAATTGAGAAATGACTTTTTTATATTAATGGCTACAAAATGAGAAAAATGAAAACAATTGTCTGATTTTTCGTGTATATTTGGAACGTGTGGGAAAAAAAGAATTCCCTGAAACTTTGGTAAAAACTTCTTATTTCGGAGAAATTGTTTATGTTTATAGCGAATAAGATATTTTTCGAATAAATAAAACTGTTGCAATTATTATTATATTTACCAATAGAATCGAGGATAACCACCGAGTATAAGACCAGGGTCCAGACAATCCTCATCTTTTGTTGATTATAAGGGAAACTGGCTAATGGGAAAACGTAACTATTAAATATTATACTAATTCGTTAGCTTATATAATGTACGATTTAGTCTTTATCTCTTAGATTCAAGGCCTCCGCTTTTTACTTCTGAGATATTTACATTTGATAAGAGTCACTTTCAAGGAAAAAATGGTTTACAAATTTAATTAAAACTGATATAACAATTTACTTAATCTTCTACGTTTTAGGAAAAAAAATGATTTTTAAATGGCGAATTCAGATAATGTCTACTATTACGACCAATTTGAAAATTGAAATCTAATATAAATTCTACAAAATATGTGAAAAGAATTGAAAAGATGGAATGTATTTTGTCATAGTTTTAGTCTCATTTTCTTGCAGTGTTCACTGCTAGAAATGTGCGTAAAGTCCATAAAGAATGCAACGCTATTATTGTTCATTTTGACCTCTGCACCTTTCATTTAACATTGTGTCCATACAGAAAAATCCACGGAATTTAATAATTCTTCCCTTGTAAGTGTGAAACGTTATTTATGGAAGGCGACTACAGGATTTCAAGAGATTTCACAAGATTTCGAAAATTTCATTTGATTTCAGATATTACAGAGAAATTCCAACTTATTCTAGAGAATTTCTTATATTTCATCAAATCTTAAAGTATTTCCACCGATTTAAAAATATTTCATAGGAATTACTATTATCTAAAATGATTCCTTATCATTCCAGTATTTCAAAGGTATTTCAACATATTTCTATGTAATTAAAGGAATTTTAAAAACATTTAATCAAATTTTATCAGATTTTTAAGCCTTAAAGTGGTCTCAAAGTATCCAAAAGTATGTTAAAGGATTCCAAAGATTTTGAGGATTTTCAAGATATTCTCATGGATTTAAAGGATTGCAAAGGATACCATTAAATTTAATTAGATTTTACAGCATACCGATGAATTTACTGGAATCTTATGTAATGTGTCGAATTTTTTGAGTTTATACTGTAGATAACGAATTTGATGTGATTAGTGTTATCATGGCCAATTATAATCATAAAAAGTGTAAAGCATCTTTTACATTTTAAAAAGACGTGACGTTTCGAGAATCTTAAAAGATATTAAATCACTAAAGTTCTCTGAGAATACGAAAAAATTATGTGTGGAACCTAATAATTTTTGTTGAAAAAAAACATCATAGTATTGGCAGGGTTGATGAAGAAAAAATTTTATAAAAAGAAAAGTAATTTAAAAAATTAAGTAACTCTCACTGATAAAAAACTTGTAAAGGAGCCTACTTTATTATTTTTTCAATAATTTGCATAACATTATTTTCATAGATGTTAATTTTCATTTCTCCCACAATGTTCAATTAAATAATGAAATCTAGAATTTTGTTTTTAAATATTGTATTCTTTTATTGAATAGCTATTAAAAATAAAAAAATAATCTCCAAATACGTTCATAGTGACAAATACTTTTTTCAAAGTTATTAATTAATTATTAGAGAAAGTATTAAGTTTTAAGAGTTTTTCCCATTTTCAAAACAATATGTAATAATTTCGAATTGAACGCAGTGAAAATTAAAAAAATGAATTGCACGATTTTGAATTAAAAACGTTCCAAATAAAGAATTTTAGATTTGTTATAATTATGAAAAAGGCAATATTTCGAACAAAATAAAATAGAATTAAACTTGTATCATTTCTAGATGAAATCGTTTAAGATTAAATAATTATGAATTCAAAGCATTTAAAATTCCAAAATTTGCAATCAGTAGCTCTCAACATTGAAAAATTTCAGACAACAATTTTGAAAATTAGACGATTGCATTAGAAAGGAGTTGAAATTGTATTATTTGTAACGTTGAAAATTAAACGAATTCAAACTGCATTCAAAACTAAAATTTCTTGAAATCTTTTAGACAAACGTTTTTCTTTTGTAAGTGGTTCATTCTTTTAAATCTTCAACTGAAAATCGGACAGTTTTAACATAATACATTGAAAATTAAAAATTGAAAAAAAAATACAAAGCAAAATAGTTATGATTCTAGTTTTTGCAATTTCACAGTTTAACGGAAAAAAGAAACAGAAGATAAAATGTCTTGGAGATAAATTTTGAATCCTTTAAAAGATGAACATATTTTGGCGAAAGTTTCACCGATGCTAGGATCACCAGTAAAGAAAAAAAATTAATTTGGGCAAATCGCAGGGTATTAAAATTTTTTGATTCGCCCTAATCTTGCTTTCTGATTCTTTGAAACGCTAACTGACTGAGCGCGAATTCAATGTGGTCAAGGTCATTGCGAAAAAAATCGATAAAAATTGCATGCTTCCAAAAACTGTTAAAAACCTGTTAAATTTAAATGAATTGGCTGACGCACTGAAATTTATTTGTGCTGATGCATACACTACGATTTGGCTCCCCTTAACATTTTTCGCTAAATTCGGAAGGATAGGATATTTTCAGATTATATATTACTTCTCAATAATTTACGTGAAATCAGAACCCGCTTCAATAATTTTCGATCGTCGCAAAGCGAGATTTACAGAGGCTCCTAGTTTATTTTTCTCAATTCGCCTCAATTAGTTTCGTTTTACTGCGTAGAATAATTCTGACGCCATCTACTACGTCACATTGTCAACTTCGCCACGGGAAACAACACTGAGCAAAGTGGAGTAGAACGTAAAGCATGTAAACAAACAAAAATCAAACTATTTCTTGCTTATAAATCTTCTCTGAAATAGCCTAGGCCGTCGTAAACGAACTAAAACTTATTTAAAACAACACATCCACATTCAACCCCAAGACATCTTAGTGAGCTTCGACGTAGAATCTCTCTTTACGAAAGTACCAATCTCTGACACAATCGATATTATTAAATCCTTTGCAAACTTTCCCTCCGATTTCATACCTTTGATAGAACATTGTCTCAATAATACCTAATTCTCTTCCAATAACCAATTCTACGAACAAACTTCAGGAGTAGCAATGGGATCTCCAAATCTCACCAGTAATAGCCAACATTTTTATGGAAAATCTTGAAACGAAAATCTTTAACAAATCCAAGCTTAAAGCGGAATTTTGGTGCCGTTACGTTGACGACACTTTTGTCATCTGGAGACATGGACTAGACGAACTACACAAATTCTTCGATTTCATCAATCAATTACACCCAAATATCAAATTCACCATGGAAATTGAACAAAACGGAAAATTGCCTTTCTTGGACGTACATGTTCACAAAAGATCTGATGACACATTATGACACGAAGTTTACAGAAAAACCACCCATACAAACAGATACCGCAGTGGTATACTTATAGGTGACTATATCAGCATATATGCGCTGCCGCTCAGCGAATTTTCGCAGATTCAGATTTAGAGAGCACAGAAGGACAAGCTGGATGGCTTCAATCTAAAAGATATCGACTATGTAAGCTAATGAAGCAGTATAATATTAATCAGATAAACTGTTGATTAAATTATTTATTCTACTAATATATATTATTAGTTGTGTGAACAGTCACGGGATGCCTTCCAGCCCCACCTGAGGCTGCATTATTTCTGTGACTGGCCACAGGGGTGCCTTCCCGCTCCCCGTGAGACGTTGGAAAAGGGAATTGGTTTGCCCAACATTATTTCTGTCCCATAAAAATAACGGCAAAATTAATTCCCTTAGTTAACATGATGAGTTATTTCTTAAAGGTCTCTGGAGTCTACCAGTGTCAGGTATATTCTCGATCTCTTGACAATAGCGTGGAGTCTAGCAATGACGAACTCACGTCCAGTTTGACCACCCTACTATAAATATTGGAGGGATAGGCATCAGGGGTTTTTTCATCCGATCTTTGTGGTGCTTTTTTTTCTTTGAAAATAACTCGTTTTGTTCTCAGCATAGAGTAGGAAAACATTTGGACGATCCCTACAAAGCCTTGCTTGTAGGGATCCCTGGACCATTCTTCGCGACATCCTATATAGCTTTGTTGCCATATTCAGCAGAAAACCCAAAAATCTGAGGACGCGCCCAGTGGCCTAAAAAAAGGCTCCAGCCAGGAAATAAATATGATAAGAAGAAAGGAGACGAAGGACAGAAGTATGTCGTGGAAGTAAACTTTATTTTCCCAGGAAAATTAAGTCAACTTATTTACCGGAAATGTGGAAATGTTATGCACATTGAAATTTAATGTTACGTCCATGAGAAACGTTTTTTTGTCAAAGCAATTGAAGCAGAGGTTACAGTGTTTTGCCAAAATAATAAAACATTTTTTTCAACATGAAGTTGCTAATTTATTAATCTTCCTCACCCAGCAATGTGGAGTCGTCCGACGGTAAACATTCTCATACTAAAGGGCTAATAATTTATTTGAAGACAGTAGTCAGAAGTC
>CAKNWT010000026.1:24407-63023 GCA_932066315.1 Andricus coriarius | reverse complement strand
ATTTTTGTTTTTGTCCTTGATAACGGGGACAAAATAAAGAGTCCTTTCCCGTGCTAGTTGGATTAATTATTTTCTTACAGTAAAATTTCTGTATCATATAAAAAGTTAATAAACTTATGAAATAAACTCTCGAAACCTGTCACGACTTCCACTATCGTTGGCTTAGACGCTTTTTATATCAGTCATTATATCAATTAGTAATGTATTTATATTTAATCCTAGCTGCTTCTGTGTAGTTGTTTCGACTAACAAAGAAAATATGGTACATTTGTGAGAAATTTTTTGAAATGTTATACATCCAGATGGGTTAAAGCGTTTGCACCAGTAGCTGTTTGAGGTCAGCTTCTTCGAAATTTTTAGTAATTCGTTTAACGTCACTAACAGTGTACCTCCTAGATCGATCCTTGCCAATACAAGCGACACAGGCTAATATTACTATTGAGATTTTAGAGATAAAAAAAGGCAAATAATCCCCGATTGATAAAATATTATTGTATTATTATTAAATATTAATTTTTAAAGTAACATTTTGACGATAAAATTACTTGCTTTGTTCGACCGAATCGAGTGGATCATGAAAAGGTGTCATTCGATATCATTGGTTAATTTGATAAACAAAGGATATTATCAAATGTTTGTAGTGGATTTATAAAAACAAAAAGCCTATAGATGACCACCTTCTTTTTTATAAATTATTTATACCATTTTTTGTAATATTTGTTTAAAAAATTAGGAAATACCATCGTAAATTAGTATCATCTTGCCGATAAAAACGACCGATTTCCAGGCAAGTATAGACTTAAAGCGTTAAATTTCGAACAAAACATTTTACTCCCCCCCCCCACCGTCCACATCTATCCGCGTGACAAAATTGTTGATTAGGATTTTAAAGCAGTTTCAACAGGTTTAGTGACATCTTAAAAATTTGAAAGAATCCCTTATAGTGCAAAGATTTCAAGAGATTTCAATGTGTTTAATTAAATTTGTAAGGATATCATCAAGTTTTAAAGAATTTTGTTATATTTCAAGGGGTTTTAAAGAATTTAACAAATTCTTATCACGTATCTCGTGCTCCGAACTCGATTTTGTTCTAAACGCGAATTTTTCTACATTATTTTTTCATTCACTTTAATATTTTATTCTTATTTTACATTTCATTTTACTCTCAGCTACTCTGAAAAATGTATCATGGAAATAAACTTATATTACGACAACTCATAATATGCATTGGTATTGAAACAGACGTATTTTCATTGTTCTGTTTTTTTAATTAAACAAAAAGTGCCCATCATATAAAAAACAATTTGGTTATTATAGAATTGTTTGCATCTTGTATCTTTTTTCCTTAAATTTAATTTGTTTATTTTCAATGTTATTTTATACGATTTGAACTAAAAATACGGATCCAGAATAAAGTGGTTTTAAGGAAATTTGTAGATATAATTAGGCGACAAATTTTGTTCAATAAAGTGTTATTGCAGCTTGTGTCGTTTTTTCAGAGTTAATTTTTTTATTTCGAAAATATTTTTGTAACGAAAGTTTATACAAAATTTGTCGATCTTTTTTGGTTGAACAACTTTTGCCCTGTCATTTTGTTTCGTCTCTTGCGTGGTTTTTTCAAAAATTTGATGTTTGAACGTTTAATGTTATTTTTCGGCAATAAAAGAAGAACTGCGCGTCTAATCAAAAAATTATTAATGACAAATTTTTTAACTCTTCTTTGGGTGAGCATCTTTTTGCTTTATTTGCTTTCATGACTTGTGTCATTCTTTCAAAAATTGACATTTACGTTTTACAAAAACCCTGAGGATTATCCACCTTGTTCTCAATACTTGACTTTGTTAATGTATCATTAAGTAGTCCATGTGTCAAAAACCCCACTTGAAATATAAATTTTTTTAAAGTATACACGAAAATGAGATTTCACTTTATCATTTATTACGACTGTTTTTGTTCAATTATTTTTTTAATAATATTAATGTGAGACCTGTACAGGTGTTGAACAATCGCCAGCCTTATATAAAAAAGAATACCTGAAGAAAAAATATATATTGCAAAATATTTCAGGATGAACACTAAAATTCTACAAAAAAAATTCCTAGTCATTTTCCCTTTTCTTCAGGTTCAAAAAGATATTTACCGGTGAACTCTCTAGACCCAGATCTGAAAAATTTCATTAATTGCTCATTTTTAACTTTGAATAAAGAATGTAAGAAGTCTCAGTGTATATATGACGCAGCCAGAAGGTGATATCGTAAAACTTGTAAACAGGCTACATCACCTCAAAGTGAAAAAAACAAGATTATTCGCATGCTTAATATACTTCTACTTTGCTCATTCACTTTACAAATAATACCACAGAAGACTTACGAAATTTTATTAAGAATTTCAGCAAACCCTGTTACAGAAGTCTTCTAATTTCGAATCATTTGAGCTTAAAATTAAAACCTTTGCAATTCGTCAATTTCAAAGTAAAAATGGTCATTTATAATTTATAAGAAAGGATTTATATGTGAGCGTCCGCGAAGAAAGAAACCTAATGCGAAAAAAATCGATTTTCATTTTCTAATACCAATCGATAGTTTCTTAGTTACTCTTTCATTTCCAATAATGAGAAATTGTTTAAGTTGATTACTTTTTTTGTTATTAAGCTACAAACATAGGCATGACAAGCGTACGCGGAGACGGAACAAGAGGCCTACGAAAGCCAGCCCCACCACTTACCACATAACTGTACACGACGTGTCCGTGAGCTACAGTGGCTCGTGCCTAACAGTGTATTGATAAGTGGAGGGGGTGCTTTTCGTAGACGCATCCCCACTACTCAAATGCTGGCTTGCGGACTCTACTGCGATCGCCCGTCCTGCGAAATTCAGCTTTGACGCATTAGGTCCCTTTCTTCGCGGACGGTCACATATAGCTTTTGTCATGCCAGGTTCAAAAGAAGACAATGTTTCAATATCACATAGTTAAAATTCTAAAAATTTCCAAGAAGTAGCCTTCAATAAGTGGTAATTCATTATTTGTACGAAACATTACAAAAATATGGTACTTAATGCACAGAAAATGAAAAAATAAGGGGACGATTACGCGCTCGGATACTTTTTACTCGATGTACCCGTAACGTGCATACTTTGAGCATCCACTGAGAACATGCCCAAGTATTTCTGGCTCTTGCTTACACGCTCGGCAGTTAGTATCGCCTATAGGTATATTCATTATGCGGTCGCAGTAAACTAAGGTGTATATAATGCCGTCTTGACAGGCAAAAAGAAATCCCTCAGTCTCCGATCTCAATCCAGCGGACTTGAGAAACATGTTGGACAGACCCATCGAGAGCTTTTCTCAACGTATGATGCCGTAAAATTTACCATGAAGGGGCTCTATCTGCGGCACGGTATAGAAACGCCGCAACATCCACGACTTCATGTTGATGTACGAGTCGCATAAGAGAATCTGAGATATTTAGAACTGAGAAGGCTATAGCTAGAACCGTTCTTCGATGAAGACACTCCAAGCTTAGGAAGCCTCTACCCCCTTTATCTCGACGTAGGTATATTCGAGGTACGGAAGATCTAGGATGATGACTTCGATGGGTTGTCATAATCTTGAGTGTGCTTCGGTCAAGTTGCTTCAACTCATCGAAGTTCCATCTTACTGCGCTAAATGTGTAGAGCAGTATAGGAACGGCCAGCATATTGGTCGCCTGGATCTTATTCTTTCGAGATAATTCGAAAGCCCAAATTTTTCTGAGAATTTGACGATACCTTTTTACAGGGGCCGTCTTTAACACGCGCACATCTTGGATACTACATCCGATCGTCACTCGATGTAGTATCGTGTCACTCAGTGTACTTTTTAGTCATCCTTGGAGTAGGTGGACGCAGGCACACTTGTCCATTCCATTCCAAAGCTTATGCCAATCGCTTCAGAGTACCTTTTCACCGCCTCCACAAGGATGTTAAGATCCTCTTTCGAGGAAGCAATGAGTTTAAGGTCGTCCATGTACAAAAGGTGTTTGACCTTATATTCTCTTCTGTTCGGCGGGCCACATAGGTATCCAGAGCTTTTGCCTCGGAGGACAATAGATAGAGGCAAGAGGGAGGTGCAAAAAAGTATCAGACTTGAAAATTCTCCTTGGAAGACCCCTCTTTTATATGTGATATAGCTGGTAGTCACTTGTCTTTTATTAGATGTTATGACAAATCTTGTCCGCCACAAGAGCATAAGCTCTTTGGCCATGGACAGATTGCGTCAACACCTGATCGAGTCTTGGGTAATACACCTGTCTATTAACAGATTCTCCTTGAAGCCTGCCAGCCCTCTCTTGCATCCACGTTGTTCAATTATTGCACTCCATACCGGCTCGATAGATGTTAATATCCTCTCTTTGAGGATGCCAGTGAATAGCTTATATCTGATGTTTAAACAAGCTATGGGCCTGTAGTTCTGTGGACTTGACAAATCTCCGGTCTTAGGGATCAATACCGTGCGTCCTTCCACTAGCCACCAAAAGTTGTTGATTTTATCTGGCCCTGGCGCTGAAAAGTTCAAAAAGTTAAGAAAGCGTGATATATCTGAGGCGTCTTCATTTAGCTGATAAGTATCTCCATACACTTTCTACCAGAAGAATTGAATCTCTTCTCGACTAAGCGGATTTTCAAAGGCACGTAACGTTTTATTGAACAGACATGAAGAATGAGTAGAAAAGGTGGAATTTTCCTAAATCCATTTTACTTGCCGTTCAAGGCGCTGTTTCGCTGTTGAAGAGATTATTGTTATTATACCATTAATCCATTTCCCTTTCGGGGTAGGAGTTAATTGCTCGGTTGGCAAGTAGTAGTGTGTGGATAGGTATATAGGTATAGGGTAGATAGGTATATAGGTGTAAGGTATAGATATTTTAGATTGATCTAGAATTCTTGTGTTCTTTATCTAAATAACACGTTCATTCCGCAAAACTGCTTTGACCCAGGTTGCTGATCAATCTCTCTAGTTACAACCCCAAGTGGCGTGCCTCACAAAATTTGTATGTGTGGTTCCCCACTTAAGCCCGTTAGTATCCAAGGTCGTTGTTTCAGGCGTCATTCACTCTACACACAATCTTTTTATAAACTATTTGTCGCCAAATTTTCCCGTCCTGGCATACTACTCTAGCTTCCTTCAAGTCCATGCATTTTTTCATGCAAGCTCTCGTGTTTTTAGGGCTTCTTATGTCTCTTCGGATTAATGTCTCATTAACAGATTCTAACCATTGCTTCGGCGGTCGACCTCTGGGCGTTCTGCCATTTACTTTACCTTTATACACCTGTTTGGTCAGTCGTTCATCTTTCATTCTTTCAAGATGCCCGAACCACCTTAACTGATTTCTTTCCCATATATCTACTAGTGTCTCCCCTGTAACACATTCTTTGAGGATTATCTTATTTCGGACTGTGTCCATTAGTGTTTTCCCGCACATTGTGCGTAGAGGTTTCATCCCAAGTCTTATGGGTTCCAGAAGAAGACCCCATAAGTGACAAATTTGTATTTTACGTAATATTGAGGTAATTTAAGCATATTCAGTCTACAAGTATTCATAATAAACAAATTAGTACTTAAAAGTATTGATTGAATTTTAATAAACCGCGATATAAATAAATAGAAAATAATAAGTTATTCAACCTCAAAATTTCTGTTTGATTCTTATTCGCTGAGAAATTCCGAACAATATACGGAAACACGGAATTATCTGTAACATGTTATCGTGTTTAAACATTAGATTTACAAAAAGCTGACCCATTTTGCTCAAATTTAGAGATTTTTTTTGGGCATTCGAACAAAATTGGGGGGTGAGAGCAGAGAAATTTAAAGAGAGAAAAGTAAGGGCCACCCTAGTGAATACTAAATATGTCAAATTGACGGTCAAGACCTTGAGAACTGGAATTTACCCTTCGCCTTCGGTTAGAATATTTAGAAAAAATAATTCTTTTAAACGTCACGCCTGGGTCCTTTGGAAGAAAATGCAAAACGACTTTGAAGGAAGCAAGAAACTGTTTCATAAATGGATGACGATAATTATCAAGGGAGTTAAAAGTGCAGAGTTGGTCAGCACAAGAAATATCAAGAGTGAAATGCTACATGATATAGACGGGATACTATACGATTTGAGAGACTCTTACATGGAATTATTGGGACATGAAGCTATAGGGCACCACAACTGCGATATAGAAGACGATATGCGCTTTATCAAAAAAATGTTTATGAGTAAATTTATAGATCTTTCTAAGATGAAAAATTTTAATTTTCATCATTTTTTCTTATTTCATATAGTTATGCTGCAAAATGGAATTTTTCGTTTTTTGAAAAGCATTTTTGATGGATAAAACCAGAACCGTTGGTCAAACATGGCAATCAATAAAATTTATGCCATATTTTTCAATATCTAAATAAGCACTGTCAAGGCGAGGTACAGAAATAAATGTAATATACATTTGATATAATAGTGTTAAACATAAAAACAAATGTGCCTGTGCAGCGGTCAGATTTTTTCGCAATAGGTATAATCATTCACAAATCTTAATTTCAAATTATTTTATTGTAGTGTTCTAAATATTTGTCATCCTAGGTCGAAAAAGAGGAAACTTTTATTTGCAAAACCTGTGAATTTCTGTAGATTCTTGTGGTTTTTTTTTGTATATTATTCCAGAAACTTAAAACAACTATAAAATATAAGAATGTGCAAAAAAGTACGATGTTCATCCGAATAATAGAATATAATAATAATCGCAAATTTCTCTGTTTTTATAGTCAATTTTTCTCGATAACGGCATATCATAACGCAAAATTAAATAGAATAAAAAAGACGAGGCTCATTAACATAAATTTAAATTTCGTTCAATTGTTTTCATTTAGTTATTCATATTTGAGGAGATATGCGAAGAGATTGATTATAAAAAAGAATTAATCATCTATTCCACTGACTCGAATATCTGTATTACGAATCTAAATTATTTTCAGATTTTTTTGGGAAGCGATTCATAGAAACATTCAAAATTACTATTTTTTTAAAAACTGATTTGTATAATTTTCTTTCAGGGACAATAAAATAATTTAAATGTATTAGAGACTTGTGAATAAAAACTACTCATTTCGGTTTGACGAATCCTTTTAATTATGTATAGTTTTGCATTACGATCTACCGTTTTTGATAAAAATGGATTTCTCTGTGACAATAGACCTCTAAATATTATTCGGTTTATTTAATCATTCACGTGATTTAGTTTTAACTCGACGCCAACAAAAAAATCAAAAATGCTAGTTGAGATTGAGAACTCCTTTCCCTTGAACTTGCGTATTCATGAACAGAATAATTAATTTGGAATCGTTAATAAACACCTTTTTCCGTTGCTCTAGCAAAATATGTTTGAACAAATTCTTATTTTCTTAATTTTAATATTATCATGGATTTCAATTCATTACATAGTCTGGAGATCTAAGCAGTCGCCACATATTGCTTTTTATCTGATTATGGGTTAGAGATAGTTAGTTAGTTGTAATGTGGGCGGGGGACTCCATGAGGTGCCCCCTGGCGCTCAAGCTATAAAGCATATGGTGCCAAACCCGGGTTTATTCTCAAGGCAGTACTCCGAATCCGGCCATCTTCGCCAAGAGTTTTTGGATCTCGGTGGGTTTCGTTGTTACCAACATTCTGAAATTATACCTCTCAGGTGCCAGGCGTACCAATCGCACAGTAAAGTACGTCCTTCTTTGTTGATCAGGCAATGTCAGCCTCACCCACTCTGCCATTCGGCAGCCTGCCTAGCAGGCCAAACTAGGATGGACGGAGCGCTCCCTCTGAGGTCATCAGTTAGATGTACACATTCCAAGCACTGTGCTGGTGTGTTATGTAAGCGTATGTGTGTGTGTGTGTTCATTACTCGAAATTGGCCAGCGACCGCCGAGCAAGAGGCCCACGAAGGCGCCTAAAGCACAGGAGTCTCCTGTAGGAGCCTCGAGTGCGAGAGTCCCCCATACGAGCCTAAAGCGCAAAGAGATCGCTGCCTCATTTTCGAGTCTTCTCAAAATCGGCTTCGACCCCCAAGGTTAGGCTCTCGAAGGAGCCCATTAATCCTCAGTAAGGTCCCAGATTTTTCTGATGGGATCTACATTTTAAGGTGGGTTCCGAACCACCGAAGTCCCGGTAGAAGTACATAGGAAAATTTCCATTGGTACCCGGCTCAGAGTTTGAACCTCAGACCTACTGCATTCAAGTCTGACGCGCTATCGTATGAGACACCTAGGCTTCTGGGTTAGAGATAATTCAGTTAGAAAATAATGTTGTTATCAACAAAAACAATTATTTTGAAACCTACAGAATAAAAACAAAGTTAGGCATTAATAATTATTTAATAATTATTTAAATTTTCAATTTTTCAACAACAAAAAAACTGAAAAGTTTATGCTAATCTTGTAAAACTTGCAGGAAGCAACGTTTTCCTTATCTCGACTTATTTCATATTGTGCGCTGTTTTGCTAAAAATTTTCTTTTTCTTAAAGATGAATTGTTCGAATGTGTGAGCACTACAAATATCAGGACATAGAATTTTCAATTCTTAGAAAACAATGTTCTCAACAATTTTGAAAATGCTCTAACTTTTTGCATTTTTATACAAAGACAAGCTACATACAGGCTACATGCAGACTACAGACAGACACATTCGTGAAAATCGTTTTCTCTGACTCAGCATGTTTTAGAACGTGGGGAATTGATGAAAACAGACAAAGTCAAATTTTACACGAAACCAATACCTTGTCATTAGGATGAGAATGTAAAAAGATTTTACAGGTGGAGGAATATTTCAGAATAACCCTAATTCCTCGATACGTAAAGCAGCGCAACAAGTCAACAATTCCCCGTTAGTAATCCTACGTAGGTTATATTAGTAACGATAGTTATTCTAGTCACAACAAACAAAGTAGTCACATTTACCACCAATTTATTTTTCAAGAAATAAAAGTAGTAAAAGTTACAAGTCTCGCTCCTTGGCGACATTGGCAGAACTGTAATCTGAGCAGTGCTGCCAACATTCGCACCTAAATATAGCTTCATGTTCTCGATCGTCGCCATTTTCATCTTAACCTTTTTGAGAATTGTGAAGTAGTGAAGACTGTCGCATCGATCTAAATTCTTGCAAGTCTGCACTTTTAGATATAGAAATTATAGTAGTATTTCATTAACATCCCAATAGTAATGTGGGTGTATTTTGTCATGACGTCTTATCAGGAACTGGTTTCTATAGGACATCCTGAGGACCTCTTGTGTCCACTAATTGCAAATTAAAGTAAAATCTACTATAAATTCAGTACTGAGAAGTACTAACTTCGCAATAGTCCACGAGCGAGTAATTTTAATAGTGAAATATCAAAACTTACTAATTGTAATAGTGAGAATTACTACTTTAAGTAGTGAGATCCACTAGATTATTTGTAAGACTAACTAATTTAATAGTAAGACCTACTCACTAAAGTGGTAAGGTTTACTACCTGAAAATAGTATGAACCATCGAAAGTTGTGGCGACAACAAGTAAAGTATTAAGGACAACTACTACCAATCTTGCGAATAAAAGTAGTAGCCACAACCAGTTAAATAGCAGCGGCATCTATTACCAACTAAAGTAGATGGTCCTACTACTTTTTTAGTTGACCCAAAAAACTATTTTTTTCAGTGTACTTACCAGATCTCAATTCAGATGGTGCATATTTCGAAAACCTATACATTAAGTGTATTGCCCCAGACGAATTATTATCGGTATGTTTAAGATGCTCGTTTCCAAAATACATGAAATTTGTTAAATCATGCAATCGTGCTCCTTAATGAAACTTTGAAGTGTCCACTGTTTATTCGTCATTTCGTTTTTTCGATTCCTGTAACTGTTCGAAAATAGTGATCAATTAGTTTTCAGATATTTTCATTCGTCACCCTGTAAAATAGGTTTTGAAATGAGGTATCGTTTTCAAATACCCAGGTCCTTCACATTGTGATAATTTCGAACCCAAAATGTGTCTAAAATCAACTAAAAATGACTTGGGTATGTACTGGAACAACTTGGACATGTTCGGCTTATTCCCCGCACAAATCGGAACCGGCGATTCGAATTTCGAAGATATGTTTTCCCTGACGATATACCAATTCTCTTGCTAGTAGAACGCGACAGACATGTGTCCTTACCAACGCGAGGACACATTGTATTTTGAGGACCAAATCGTGATATCTAGGCAGCCCTTAATGAATGTTTAAAAAGAAATTTTCGCCAAATAAGTTTAAACTTTGTGCTCGGAAAATGTCACAATATAGGACAAAAAGCAGTTTTGTGTAGAACTCATGTTACAAACGTTTTCTTTTCTTTTAAATTTTCAGACATTAATTATTTTTATTCATTAAGCTACAAGTTTTTGAATATTTTTTACCAGATTACAAATTTTTCTTTAATATAAATTTCGATATTGAAAGGATTACTTCGAACTTCTGCCTCAGCCCAGATTTGATTTGGGAACGCCACTATCCATGAGTGGATCGTTAACCAATTACGCCACCGAGGCGTGAGCAGATATTTTCTTGTTCTCCATAGCTACTTTCTTACACGGAAGTACTATACGTATTTCTCCACTGCGACATATGTACTATTTTTATCAATGTAAGTTTAATCTAATTAATATTTGGAAGATGTTATTACCATTGTAAGATGCTAACGTCCGCATTTTAAATTTTCTAATTAATATAAATTTCGAAATTAAAACGACTAATTCTGTTCAAATCCGGGCTGAGGCAGATTTTTTTTGTTCTTCAAAACTTATTGGTCCGAATAAATCGTTTTATTATCGAAATTTACATTAATTAAGAATTGAAAAACTCGGACGTTATCATCTATTGATGGCTACAACCTATTCGAAATATTAATTACATTTAAAATTGTTGAAACAATTACTCTTGTCTGACCAAAATATTTTGTGCAGTAAACCATTAAAAGATAGCATTTTCTGAAAGTAATTACACAATTTAAGAATTTCATTATTATAAAATTATTATCACTTGTTCATTGTTGTTGAAATGATGTAGAAAATTCCAGTTTTTTCGGATCTCTTTCACCATTTCACTCATTAATCAGTACATTCTGTCTTAACGAAATCGATCCCAAAAACAACTATCCATAACGAATATTAGGGTATCAGTTCTGAGATAAAATAATACTGAATACTTATCGACACACATAGTGTCAGAGATTCGAAAAAACTAGCATTTTCTACACAATTAATGGAATGAAATTTCAACAAAGTAGTTACACTTTTAAACGTGTATTCGAATTTTTAATCAGAAAGATTAGTTTACTACCATAAAAAGGGAATATGTTTACATACAACGAGCAGTTGAATTTAAAAAAATTAATTTTTTATGTTTGAACAGGATTTTGACTAAAATAGTGTCTGCAGTGGTTTTATTTTAAAATTAAACTAAGGTACGCATCTTTTTATATCTTATTTGTTCAGATAGGTCATTTTCCTTTACTCACACTTATTTCGTGCATACTTTTTTTTATTCATCGTAAAAACCTTGAAAACTGTAAGATTTTATTCTTTTCTGGTTAGGATATTTAATTTTATTTGGAGAGTACAGAATAAAGCACACATATTTCATCACCTTGTTGTTTGTTCTTTATTTCAAATTGACTTTTCTCTGTAGTTTTACATGATTGAAGGTATTTGCCTTCTTAACAATTTTGTTTGTTACATACATAGTTTATGACCAATTAAAGCTAATACCTTTGAGATGAAAATTCAATAATTATATCTCGGAAGTAGAATCTTGAAACTAATAACGTCGTCATCTCACATATGTTTGTGTGATAACGACTACTTACGTACATATTTATACTCTGATGATGCAAAGAATATTCATTAGTTACATTTGTTAACCCACTTATTCACTGAAGCATTGATTAGTTTTTTCTCTACGTTGCAAAAATGAGGATGGTCTATACTTTCGTTTTCACTCTGGTGGTCATCTTTAATTTTATTGGTGAATATACTAATATAATATATCTAACACTTTCATTATATTTTATATAATACATGCATGAATACGGCAACTTCTCAGGCCTGTGGAACGAAAATAAAGTCCTCCTTTACATCTTATATTCATATAATGGCTATTTGTATATTTATGTCGCCAACAATTATGACGTCATAGAAGTGTTGCCGCTGCGCGAGAAATCCCGAGGAACGAGACGGGACGAGACGAGACATACCTGCTGTCACGGTGTTCCACGTCTCGTTTTGCCACGTCTCAGTTTTCCTGATCTCGTGGCGTCCTTTCTCGTTCCTCGCTTCGGTTTCTCCGAGGAATGCGACATATACGCGCTAGCAGAGTGGACAGTTCGCGGGAGCATTCGTTTGCCGCCTTGAGGCGCTAATGCTAATGAGCGTTCTTCAATGAATAGTTAAAGTCGAAATCTGATTACATATTATACTTGTTAGTCCGTTACTGATTAATTTGATATCAAACACGACTATGGTACAACTTTTTCGAAGATTTAACTTCACTCTATTAGTAATTTGCTTTGTTCTTATTAATAATTTATTTTGCCAATTGAAACAACAGAATATATGAAACAGAAATGTAAACAGATAGTTAGTATTTCAAGACAATTGTAGGTTAAAGAATTTAGCGAATATTAAAATATTTGAAATGTTTGTGAAATCCCTGAAATATTTGGTAATGCTTGCTAGTTCCTTCAAATTGTTTAAAGTATGTCAAATCTATGTAAATCCTTGCAATTTCTGTGAAATCTTTTGAAATCTCTTGAAATTTGAGCAAAATCTTAGAAATCTTTGTGAAATTTTTTGAAATCTTTGAAAAAGTTTAAGAGTTCTTTGAAATACTTGTGAAATATTTGTCAAATCTTTTGTAATAATTTGAAAATATTACAATATTTGAAATATTTGTGAAGTCCTTAAATATTTGGAAATCTTATGAATTGCAGAAAGCCTTTTAGTGTATAGAAATTCTATGTGAAATTTGAAAATTTCTGTGGAATCTATCAAAATGTTTGCAAAGTAATTAATACCTTGCGATTGGGCGAAGTTGAAATAAAAAAAAAAGAAGCAATTTAATGATAACAGTTTTGGAAAAAACATAATTGCTATTTTTACTTTTTAATCTGAATAATATGAATGATTCTCACCATTTTTTATATTTTTTTTAGTGTTTGTAGCAAAAAATAATTTTTTTATAAGCACCTGAGAATGAGAAAAAGGCTTGGAGCTCTGCACATAATTTTTTTCGACATAGAAAATCTTTCTCATGTTTAACACCTACTTCCGAAAAATTTGAGAATATCAGATCATTAAGAATGACGAGTCGCTGAATTTTTTTAATTAACTGATCTTTCGCAATGATCCGATTTTTTTAATGTTTTGGAAGTACATTTTGAACATAAGAAAGTTTTTCTATGCTAAAAAAGTTATTCATAAATTTTGGAGCTGCTATATTTTTTTTTCATTTTCAGGACTAAATAAGAAATTTAATTTTCCCTGTATAAACTTAAATGAAAATTCTACACAAATTTAAAAAAATGAGCATATTATGCAGATTAAGAAACAATAATAAAATTCACGATTTTTCCACAACTCTGCGATTAAAGAAATTTTTTATTTGATTTCGACTCAGCCGATGAGGGACTCCTGACTCACTCAAATTTCGTCAAATTTAAACAATATGTAGGAGTCAAAGTGATTTAAGTAGAAACGGTCTTTCGATTGTTTAAATGTCCGAACAAATATATTCTATTTACCATACGTAGACATTAGACACTACAATATTTTTTTAAATCTACTTTAAAATTCTCATTCCAAGTAACATAGCCGTTTTTGATATAAAACTAATCAGTAATGGACAAAAAAGTACAATATGTAATCATATTTCGACTTTAACTATTTATCAAAGAAGGCTAATGATGACGAAATCAGGATATAATGGCCATCAACTACCAACAAATATGAAAAGCGGCTCTTAAGGTCAGCTCCTACGGCTCTCACTGAAAATGTGCATGTATCAATAATGTTCAACCTCTTCCCCTTTATGCATAATATACTACTGAGCTTAAAACAGAACATTTACTTTTTAGCAATACAATAGAATTTTTAACCGAATAAATAGTTGAATGTTCAACCTTCAAGGACGAATTTATTCCAGGGTAGTTGAAATATCAAACTGAAAAGCTTAATTTAGAACAAAAATATCATTTTCAGCTAATGAAGGTGCAGTTTTGGTCAGATAGCAGATCATCAAGAAGTTAGTTCCTTAATTTTTCACCGAACAGTTGGTCTTAGAAACAAAGAGTTAAATTCAAAAACAGTGAGCCTTAACCATTTTCAACCTAAAATTGTATGAAACCACATTTCCTTAGAGAATCCCTTACTCATGATTTTAAAGTATTTTATAGCAAAAGCGAGAATAAAGTATCAAGCTATTTTTGAAGTTTGTTTAACAAGAAACATGTATTTTCTATTTCTGTTCACAGTTTTAAGTTCACAGTCAAGCAGAGATTGCCTTGACACTCTCTGCCCGATTCAATGTCGCTCATCTCGTTCTCGTCGTATAGTTCACGCTCCTGAGGAACATTCTGTTCATGCTCCTGGTAGACCTCTAGCTCCTAAAGTACTTGGATACGCACTTGGAAAACTTGGATATATTCGGCTTATTCCCCACAGAAATCAGCATCTACGATTCGAATTTCGAAGATATGTTTTTCCTGATGGTTATCCAGTTAGATTGCGACCAGAAAAAAATAAATGTATTCACGTGCCAAACCAAGAACATATTGTATTATCAGCATCCAATGGAGACATTTTTGCAATATTAGATTATAGAGGGTTTCTTCTTGGAATATATACGACAAGTAGAGCTAAGTCGAGAATTAAAGTGAATATGATAAGCGGAAACGTTGCTAATTTGACACAAGATGAAATGCGAGATTGTCCAGTGGGCGAAAGTAATCCAATCTTCCCAAAAAATTTCATTACAGCTTCAGCAAATAATGACTCACTACAGTCCGAATGGAATCCTAATAGCGAATGCAACCCTAGTTCTTTTTCTTCTGACAGACAACATTCACCTGACCGGACTTCTCCTCAGGAGCCTCCTCGCCCTTCCAAAACCAGGTCGCCTCATGGGTGGCCGCCTTCATCTAAAGTGCTTGGGTATTCACTTGGACAACTTGGATACATTCGGCTTATTCCCCGTACAAATCAGAACGTACGATTCGAATTTCGAAGATACGTTTTTCCTGCTGGTAAACCAATCAGATTGCGGACAGAAGGACAAACCTCTTTTCCCGTTCCAGCCCAAGAACAGATTGTAGTATCAACATCCAGTAGTGACATTTTTGCAGTATTACAGCATAGCGGAACTCTTCGTGGAATATATTCGTCAAATAGCGCTCATCCGAGAGTGAAAATAAATATGATAAGCGGCGAAATTGATAATTTGACCCCAGATGAAATGCAATATTTTCCAGTTGGCGAACGTCGCCCAATCTTCCCTTATAATTTTATTAAAGCTTTTGCAATTGACGATTCACTACAGTCTAAATGGAATACTAATAGCGAACGTAGCCCTGGCTCTTCTGCTTCTGACAGACAATATTCACCAGAACGGACTTCACCTCAGGAGCCTCTTCTTCGTGCCAAATCCAGGTTCTCTCCGGAAAGGCCTTTTTCTGTTCAAGTACTTGGATGTGCAATAGAACAACTTGGCTATGTTCGGCTTATTCCTTGCACAAACCAGAACCAGCGATTTGAATTTCGAAGGTACGTTTGTCCTGCCTATAAACCAATTCAAATGCGAATTGATCACACGAACTGTGTGCTTGGGCCAAACCAAGAATATATTGCATTATCAACGTCCAGTGGTGAAGTTTTTGCAATATTGGATTATAGTGGGACCCTTCACGGAATATATAGAACAGATGAATATAATTCGCGAATAAAAATAAATATAATAAGCGGCGCAGTTGATAATTTGACTGCAAATGAAATAAGGTGTTGTCCAGTAGGAAAAAATCACCCAGTCTTCCCAAAGAGTTTTATTAAAACTTTTGCAAATTACGATTCACTAGAGCCCGAATGGAATACTAATGGCAAACGCTATCCTGATTCTTCTTCTCGTGCCAGACAAAATGCACCTGTCCAGCCATATCCTCAATAGCCTTCTCTTCATATCAGGTCCAGTTCTCCGCCGGGCAAGACTCCTTCTCATGAAGTATTAGGATATGCACTTGGACAACTTGGATATATTCGGCTTATTCCCGAGCCAAATCAGAACCGGCAATTCGAGTTTCGAAGATACTATTTTCCAGCCGATAAAGCGATTCGACTGCTTGCAGGAAATTGTAAATTTGTATAACACCAAACCAAGAACATATTCGGTTATCAACATATAATTGTGACATTTTTGCAACACTGGTGTATTCTGGAATGAAGGAATGGCATGTAAGGCAGATATTACCCAATCTTCCCACACCTTTTTATGTAATTTGTTGCAAATTTCGATTCACTGAAGACTCTGTATAATTAATTGAATGAAAAAATTGTAAAATAAAACATAAGAAACGTTGTAGCTCGATGTTGGATCAAAATTATTTTATTAATTTGTTCGATTTTGTGGGTTCGTGATTAAAATCTTATTAATTCAAGATGTTTCCTTTTTCGGCTTTCCTGTTACCGTTTAATTTCAAGGACAAAAAGGGTTATCTGTTGAATAACTGACGCACTGACTGTGCATTTGATTCTGATGTATACAAATTAAAGAAAATGTAATAGAAAACAGATTGTAAAATTTCAAAGGATTCAAGAAGACACAAGCGATTTCATATTCGACTTACTCTAACTTATAGCTCCTTCCATACTTACTTCGGCAGGGGGAAGGAAGCAGTGGGCAAGGATTACATTTCTAGTTCTTCGAAAAGGATGTAACTTGTCAGGTTCTCACCTTACCCTGGACCGTTGCACTTGGTTGCCAAATGCACTGGGACCGAGTAGCCGTTTATATTTTGGATTCAGTAAGCTGAATCGTAGAATCTATACATCCTTGAAGGTGAAAAGCGATCTCTGCTGGCTTCGAATTTAAATGGCTACATATCCATACGCCGTTATGTCACTTAAATTGGCGCTCTAGCTGCCGTTGACTAAAGATCCAAAAGTGTCAAAAGTCCATCCATAAATCTGTATTTGGAAGTTAATTAAATTTGCCAAATTAAGAGAAACCGTGTTTTTTCGGATTCCGTAGTACTTCTTGTCGGTTCAAGAAATAGTAAAGAACTGTGATGAGAAACTCATTTTTATTGGATGTTCATTGTCAAGCGAAAATTTGGAAAGGAAAAATGGTCTGAAAGTGACTCAAAGACACCTTTGAGTCCGCTCATTTAATATTTTTAAATTATAATTTGAATTTGATTTACTAATAATTATTAATTATTTTCAATTTAGTTTATTTTAGTAGTTTATAACTATCAATGATCATCAGCTCCTAATATTGAAAGTACTTCGTAATACTGAAAAATTGTTAATTATGCAACGGTGATTCAAATATTATTATTAATGCTTAATTATTATTAGGCTTAGACGCTTTTTGTATCAATCATTATTTCAATTAGTAATGTAATTCATATTCAATCCTAGTTGCTTCTGTATAGTGGTTTGAATTTAATATAGAAAATATTGTACATTTGGGTAAAATTTTTGGAAATGTTACACTTCCACATGGGTTGAAGCGTTGGCATTAGTAGATATACCTTGGGCAGGGGCATCTCTGATACTTTCGATATATTGACTGCTTTTTCAGGAGCACGCTGGAGGATTTTCTTGCAAAGGATCTAATGTGAATTCGTATTAGTGGCTCTTGGAGATATTTTTGGATTTTAACTAATATTCATGGTGGAGTTCGAGGTCAGCTTCTTCGAAATTTTCAGTAATTCGTTTGACGTATCTAACAGTGTACCTCCTACATCGCTTCTGGCCAATACAAGCGACACAGACTAATATTACTATTGAGATTTTAGAGAGAAAAAAATAGGGAATTAATCCCAGAATTGGTGATAAACCTAATCCAATATAAGTCCCACGAGTAAGTAAGGTAAGGTAACGTCTCCTTTTTATGATCTTATAAGCATTAATATCGTAATGTTAATCTTCCTATTGTTGTGCCTAACGACAGGTGATATTTTTGTTGGGTCTAAATGTAGAGTTGGCTCATAAATAAGCCTTGTAGAATGTGGGTTGACTGGAAGAATAGTTAAAATTCAGGACTCTATTTTCTATATACAGCCTGGACTTAGCTGGAATATTTCCAATTTTGATGAATGAATTTTTGTTAATAGTTTGCACTGGGCAGATTAATTCTGCTAACTGCTCCCTGTCGAGAGAGTAAATCCATCCCGCTAAAGTCTTTACCTTGGCACAATATGAGTCGCTCTAGTATGAAATTTTGATATTGCTAAATGTACTTACATTCTAAGAATAGATATCCAATTGTTAGGATGTAGGTTTTTTGAGATTCATCTACGTCGATATATCTAGAATCAAATTTATATACGCCCGGCCAGAGCTGGTTACAAATATTTCTTGAGGTAAGGATATTCAATGAATATGGCAGAGTTGATAATCTGATTTGTCGAGAGGAATGTATATATCCGCATCTAGCGTCGTATATGGCATCTAGGATTTGATCGGCTGATCTAGTGTAGCTATCCATTTCCGGTCCCATCATTCTGACCACTTAATTTAAAGTGTTTGTGTAATTTAATTATGGCATGTATTCTCTCATTTGATTAAACGTCAACGCAGTAATGTTTAAATCATGTTTAACCTGATTAAGCTGAATTTCTTCATTTCCTTATCTTGGATGTATTTGCTCGAGATCCGCTCGCAAAACATGGGTGTATTACTCAACGACGTGACATAAATTCAGCTTTTCCATCTCGAGTCAAACGTCCTTCAAACGATTTTCAGCTACATCATGCTTCCTAGTCAATTGGTAAGATTCGAAGGTGTTAATGCAGCCGTCGCCGAGTGTCACTTTGCTATTGTCCAGTAGAGATTTGTTTCTGTGTCCTTATGTCTCAAGGATATTCTGATATTTTTAAACGTCCATGAAAATAGTCAGTCTCTAGACACTAACACTTCTTCGCATGAGTCCCTTCTTCTCTTAGTAGATTCCGGTACTGCAGGTAAGGGATGCTATCCGGTACAGATGTTCGCTCTTTTACTTGCTTCCTTATTAACAAAGTTTGCGTTTGGACTCTCCGGAATTATTTTGCAACAAGATAATACTTTGGTAATCATGAACTTTATTGAATTTATTCTATGCGTGGGCACGTACTGAGGGATCCGCAAAGTGACTAGGCAGCGCAGCTTAGTTTCAAACTGTTTAAATTTCGATTGAATAACTGCGTTCGCTCGCCTGGTTAAATTAACTCCAACCTGTGCTACTGCCGAAACTGTCATGTCAACCGCTGGCACTGTTAACTCTAGTTTACGGCACGAATCCTGCGTTACTAAATGTGGTTGTGATCCCGTGTTTAATAAAAACCTACACCCATGAAAATTTTCTTTCTGATCTGTCGGAGGCTATTGCTGTCCTTGTTGGTTTTTCGTAGGTTGAGAGTCCCATTCTATGTGCAATAAGGTATGATGTTTCCTAGAACATTTCCTACAGGTTCCTGACTGATCATTTTTATTTGCATGGCCAGGGGAGAGACAAGTGAAACACAAATGATATTTCCTAACTATCTGAGCTCGCTCTTTCACCGAAAGTTTTTTCAATTCATTACATTCAAAAATAGCATGGGGTTTTGTGCATATTACATACAGCGATTTTTCGGTGGCCACGTGCGAAGAAAGATTGCCACCAGGATTCTTAGATTGATTAGGTGAGTTCGTTTTACCCTGAGAGTTCGCGGGTAAGGATTGCTTTTCGATGTGTGCTCGATGCAGAAATTTACTTTGAATCTCTAAGAAATCTAAAAAAATTTGCGATTCACGAATTTCCTTTAAATTAGTTTGTTCCTTGTCCCATTCACGTCTAGTGTTTGCGTCTAGTTTTTTGCTCATTAAGTACACTACTAAAGTATCCCGATTATCAGTGGTTTGTCCTAATGAATTTAATCCACGTTTAGTTAAGCATATCCATGCAATCTTGTAATTTGCTTCCAAAATCCCTAACGACTGAATCACTCGAGCTGCATCTCCCTTTAATGCCTGATTTAAGTTGTGGTATTTACTAATTTGTGGAATGTCCCTATTATGGACGATTGCTTTGAAAGAATCCTGAAACTTGAAACAATTTTCGAAAGAGCCGTCGAAAGTCGGTAGCAGCATTTTTGGCAAACTATATCGCGTATCACTAGTGATCATGATTTGTGATCGCGATCCTTGATTCGAAGTTGAACTTAAATGACCAAAATTATCAATACTTGTTCGACGAGTGTTGGCTAATATATATTCTCTAGCTAAGGCCACCAATTCACAGTGTTTATCCTCGAGGACAAATCGCGTTTCTTCTTTCCTTTCTATTGCACTTCAAGTTTCTCTAATTTCACATTGAGTATCCCTATGTTACCCGTCGGTTGATCGAAACTGTCCCAAAATGTTTTGAAGCGCGTCACTTTACTTTTTATCAGGGCTCGCTCAGAGGTAAGTTGTTCAAGTGTTTTCGTAGCTATGTTCAAATTAAATACCACGGAAAGCAAAGGAAAGGACACGGAGACACGTAGTGCAGCTTCAGATCAGTGATTTTTTTTATAAATTCACATCGAAATTATATTCCACATTGGAAGCTGAGTGAAAGCTCAAGTTCAAATTTGGAGAAAAAAAATGATAGTTTCAAAAGTTCAAATTAAAAACTGTAAGAATGCAAGTTCATAGTTTCAAGTTCAAAGTTAAAATAAGAAAATTCACAGAAATTGCTCAAAGTAATACGAAGCACACAATTTTGTGAATCTGATTCTTGACTACCACTAATTACACATCACACACAATCTATGCTGGAACATATGTAATTTTGCTAATTACCACTCACTAAATGTTCTTTAGTGCACATAATCGCACGAGATCCGTGACGTCGCAAAGTTCACTGCATTCAAAGTCACAATTTTTAAATTAAAGTCCAAAATAATCACAAACGCAAGTGATTACAGAAGTTTGAATTACTCGCCAGTCCGAAGTGATCACACATGTCCAAAATTATTACGCGCACAAATCACTAAAGATAATTACCGAGTTTATAGTCACATGAAAGTACGCAATAATTAGAGATTAATTTCAAGTTGAAATTTATTCACTGATTCTACGTTCATCCGGTTTTCGAAGGACCAATGTTTGCACGGTAAAATGCATATTAAAGAAAAAGTTCATCGATTAAAACTATTTATTCCAGGTAACTAGAAATTCACAATACACGCTGAGTGGTTAAATACAAAGATATTAAAAACACGATCAGAGGTATAAGAATAAGCAAGGTCGTATTCGTTTCGCGGGTAGTACAAGACTGTCCTCCGCTGACCGTTGGTCTGCGTCCGTCAGTTCCAACATCTGAAATATAATTCTTGACAATAAATATCGAAGTTATTTTGTAGTGAATTTTATTCCCCCTGAATAAAATAGGAAAAATTGTAAAGAGAAAAAGAAAAATTTGAGCAGTGCACCGCCCCGGCATTATTTTGGAACAAGATAATCCTTTGGTAATCATGGACTTTATTGAATTTATGCGAATTGATTATGCTTTCAATTTTTCGTTTTACTTCTACCTTTAGTTTTAATTCCTGTGTTTACCCTGCTTTACAAAACACTCTAAGGTTAGCCTAATTTTTTGTAGATTCCTAATCATAATTATACAGTTGCCTTGCGTAGATAAAGGAGAATAAGACATTGTCTTCATTCTTTTAACCGGCTTAAATCTTAAATACCTGACGCTTCTCGGCACGTTTCAGTAGTCTCAGGCCATCTTCACTTTCTAGTATAACATTATTATTATCAATTAGTCCTACGAATTTGTATAGACCATGACTTCGCGAATCGAATTTTTTATCGCGTACATACGCAGGTTCTTCAATCCGCGCTCGATTACTCCATACATTGTAGTAAGTTTGTTCGATGGAATCACAAGTTCTTCTTGTATCGCTTCGATTTTTATCATATTGACCCCTGATCCTATATCGACCAGGAGGGATCCCTTAAAATTGCAAAATACCGTGGAAATCAGCGTGTCTTCTGGGGAATCTTTCTAGTTGGATCCTGAGACTTGCAGCTCGTCGGGGCGTCTCGCTGATGAGCTAGATTGAAATTTGAATTTTTATGGTCCTTGTTGCCTGAAGACATCGGCGATGCTCCGTGGCGAATTTTCGTCCTTTTTCTTTGTTTCAGAATCTACATACGGCATGCATGGGTAATATGGATATTGAAAATGATACTCTGGGTGTGGGAACGGCGGGCAGGGATAGCCAGGATGTTATCCAGGGATTTGTTGGAACATTCGGCGAATGCCATACCGAATTTAGTATCGCATTCTTCATACCAGGTACCTTGATAATACATTTCTGCTCGAGGTGGAAAGACTTTTCCTTATAGTGAGGCCATGGGCTGGGAGGTCTGGCTCCGTTTGCCTTCTCCGTTTATTTTATCACATCCAAGGAGGGTTGCTGTGTCATCCTATAGGTGGGGACCGATATCTCTGAAGTGGAGTTATACTTCTTCACTTCTTTGATATGTTAGGCATAGTCGTATGTTTCCGCTAAGTCCTTTAAACGACACGTATCCACGAAGGACACCATTTCGTCCAAAAGTCCGCGAATGAAAACCATCAAGTCTATATCTTTAACTGGCTTAATCCTTAGTTCGCTTTTCTCCACTTGCACCGAATTGTATGTGCCTTTAACGTGAGCGTCCCTGTATTTTTCTTGCAAGGCATGCGTTGCCCTGCTCAACAGCCCCTACATTCTATCATAACAATCACTAACTGTTTTATTTTTTGTTTTCGTAAATTTCATGATTTCCTGGAAATGCCATTGAAATAGCTTCGCAGGTGCAAAACATTTCTTTAAATGGTCTCATAATTCATCTACAGTATTTAATTACTTACTCCTTACACTTTCCCTCGCCACGCCTGTTAGTTTACTGGGCACCATCTTGATAAAAGGAGCTCGATTATTATCTGACCTCTGGGATGTTATTTCTGTCAAAATGATGGATGTGATCTATATCTTCTTATAGTGTGATTTGTTCGAGAAATCACAAAATTCGTTGCCCTGAATAGAGTTTCAACGGTGTGCCACCCGGCTTGGTCTTAGGATCGAAACCGAGTACATTGGTTCTGTTGCCTTCTGTGTTGTCGTCCAAGTCCGTCAGAATTTTAGACTCTTAGATTCTTATTTCCTGAATAATTTAAATCCTTATTTTGCTTAAAATTTAAATATTTAGTAGTCAGGTAGTAGATTCGAAAAATCCTAGAATAAATTTTTTAAATTCAATAATGTGTTTTGACTACTCAACATTGATCCACTTCGTCAACAAGTTCTGGCAAAATGTTTGCGAACTTTTTCAGAGCCTTACTTGACTACTGCTGCTTGCTATATTTCCGAAATGACAGTAAACAATTCGTTTCAGGCAATCAGTTATTTTATCCTCTTCCAAACCGAGATCATGCGTGACATAAACTAGGGTTTAGGCTGAGCAATATGAACGTCGGGGAATTACTGATACTACCGCTTCAGGCCTAGCAAACAAAGAATCGAACATGGCATGAAACATATTGTCGTTTGTAATTTCTTTTAATTCAAACATGTGCTACTAAGGCGGAGGCTTGAGAAACCGATGTTCGATCTCCATACAACAACTGAGTTAGCTTTTTATTATCCAAAGATCAAAAGTTGCCATTTGCATTTTACAAAAACTCTGAAGATTATCCACCTTTCTCTCAATGATTGACTTGATTAACGTACAATTATGTAGTCCGTGTGTAAAAAACGCCGGTCGAAATATAAATTACTTAGAAGTATACACGAAAATATGTTTTCAGTTTGTCATTTATTACGACCGTTTTTGTACAGTTATTTTTTTAATAATATTAATGTGACATCTGTAGACGTGTTGAAAAATCGTCAGCCTTATATAAAAAAGAATACCTGAAGAAAAAAATTAATATTTAAAAATATTTCAGGATGAACACTATAATTATACAAAAAAAATCCCGGTCATTTTCGGGTTTTTTTCTGGTTCAAACAAATATTTACCGGTGCACTCTCTAGACCTAGAACTGAAAAATTTGACTACTTACTCATTTTTAACTTAAATTAAAGAATTTAAAAAGCCTTAGTGCAAACATGACGCAACCAGAAGGTGATATCGTAAGACTTGTAAACAGGTTAGATCACCTTAAAGTGAAAAACAAGATTATTTGCACGCTTAATGTACTTAACCTTCGCTTATTCACTTTAGAAATAGTACAACAGAGAAATTACGAAATTCAATTAAGAATGTCAGCAAACCTTGTTACAGAAGTCTTGTAATTTCGAGTCATTTAAACTAAAAATTAAAACATTTGAGATTTGTCAATTTCAAAGTCAAAATGGTCATTTATAATTTATAAGAAACGAGCATTATTTTTAAGTTGAAAATGTAAAATTCATTTTAATCCGGGATCTTTTTTTGAGCGTGCAGATATCATCTCATAAATAGTCTATTTAAGTACGTCCTCCTTAGTTTGCTAATTTCAGATTGATGAATGATCCGAGGCTGCGGACTTAAATATTTCAGAGGATGTATTTATGCATTGTTTCAACTAAACCAAACTTCAATCTTACAACAACAAAAAAATAGATCAAGTGACCAGGCATCGGTATTCCTTAAGAGTCCGGGTCCGGACCGGAACCTTGAAATTCTGAAGGATGCGGGTCCGGACCCGAAACCGTAACCTTTTAATTCCTAAATGTTTAGGCCCGAAACCGGACCTTTCAAATTCATAAAGGGACGGGTTCCGATCTAGACCCTTTCAATTATGGAGGGTCGGAGTGCGGCCTTGAACCTTTAAATTCTTAAGGGTCCGGGCCCAGATGGGGTCCCTTACAAATTTTAAGGGTCCACTCCAGAAACGTACCTTTGAGGAACCCTTCAACATCGGATCGAACCTAAAAGGTTGCTTGAATTATATTTGAGGCATTTACAAAGATGATTTGAAACAGAAAAAAGGATCAGTTTATGTGGACGAATGGAAATTATTGAGTTGACTTACGATTGCGCAAAAGAGTTCTGCAGAAACGAAATATGCGCAGAAGAGTGATATTTCCCATTATGCTGCGCAGTAAAGTTACAGAGCACTTGCGACTGCGCAGTTGAGTTCCAACGCGCATGCGCCGGCAAGATTTGGGATACGTATAGACGCGCAGTAGAGTTAGATAGCACTTGCATATGCGCAGTAGAGTTCGATGGCTCTTACAGATTCGTAGTAGAGTTACATGCCACTTACGGATTTGCTATTGAATTACGTCGAAGGTATGTCTGCACAGTAGATTTACACAACACTTATAACAGCGCATTAATGTAAGGGAGTACAGTCAAAATAAAAAAGTTGCCGAAAATGTTTACGATTTTATCAAATTGGTTGCTTCTCATGAAAATCATTACATACTGCGAGCAGTTTTCTTTAACAAAATAATTTTTTATGTTTGAGCAGGATATTGATTAAAACGAAGTCCATAGTCATTTTATTTTAAAAGTAAACTAAGGTACGCATCTTTTTAAATCTTATGTGTTCAAGTAGGTAATTGTCCTTTACTCACACTTATTGCGTATATAATTTTTTATAATTCATCGTAAAAACCTTGAAAACTGTAAGATTTTATTCTTTTTTGAGTAGAATATTTGATTTTATTTAGAGAGATTCCAGGAACATTCCTTTTTAACAATATTTTTTGTTACATACAAGTTTATAATCAATTAAAACCAATACCTTTGAGATAAAAATTTAATAATTATATCTCCGAAGGACAACCTTGAAACTAATAACGTCTTCATCTCACATATATATGTGTGATAACGACTACCCACATATATATTGGTACTCGGATGATGCAAGAGAATATTCTTTAGTTACAATTGTTAACCCAGTTATTCACTGAAGCATAAATCAGTTCTTTCTCTCCGTTGCGAAAATGAGGATGGTCTATACTTTCGTTTTCACTCTGGCGGTCATCTTTAATTCTAGTGGTAAATATACTTATATAATATATCTATCATTTTAATTATATTTTATATAATACATGCATGAATACGGCCATTTCTCAGGCCTGTAGAGCGAACATAAAGTCCCCCTTTTCAGCTTATATTCATATAATGGCCATTTGCATATTTATGTCGTCAAAAATTATGAGTTCATAGTAGTGTGCTGCTGAGCGAGACATGCCGAGGAACGAGACGAGACGAGACATGCCTGCTATCTCGGTATTCCACGTCTCATTTTTCCTTGTCTCGTGGCGTCCTTTCTCGTTCCTCGCTTCGGGTTTTCCGAGGAATGCGACATATGTGCGCTAGCAGAGCGGACAGCTCGTAGCAGAGTTCTTTTGCCACCCTATCACGCTAATGCTGATTAGCGTTCTTTAATGAATACTTAAAATCGAAATCTTTGTTCACTTTGCCCATTATAACAACAAAATATATGATACAAAAATATAAAAAATGTGTAAATTTGCAGGACATTTGTAGTTTAAAGAATTTAACAAATATTAAAATATTTGAAACGTTTGTGAAGTCCTTGAGATATTTGGAAATTTTTGCGAATTCCTTCAACTCTATTAAAAAATCCCGTGCACGAATTGCGACTCTGTCTTGGTAGGGTGCTAGTCATATTGCCCTAACCTTATTAGGACGCTGAACGTGAAATCTGGAAAGGACCCAACAAGAACGTCACGCTTTGCAAAAAAGGCGCTAGCCTAGACATATTGGCCAAGTTCCAGCGAGGGTGCCTTTCTATTACCTGACTATATAGTAAGGTCCCTTCTAGAGCCTTGCTCTATTTTCCTGTTAATCCATATATTTGATTATAGGTTATGTGATGACGTTATGATTTACCAGATTTCGTAATAATTACAATTAAAGATCTTTTGCCATTATAAAAATCATTTTTTTTTTAAATATATTTTATTTATTATTTTTTGGACGGCATTGCAGATGTATAATTGCAGTTATAGGTGAACCATATTTTAAATATTTTATTAGTGGTTTAAGCCTACAACAAATAAGTATTAAAATATAGAAGGGAAAGAAAAGTTAATCTTCATTCGTTGATCTTAGCCTAATTAGGTTACTGCTTTTATTACGTGCCCTTTCCGTGCGTCCACCGTACCAATCTTTCTGGTTTTCTGCAATTTCTGCAACATTTGCATGTGTTGCGATTATTAGTTTTACTACCTGATCTAAAAAGTTTGTATATAGTTAAAAAAAGACAAGTCAAACAATCCGTGCGTGCTTTCACAAACAAAAAATTTATATTTTAGGTTTTGATGCTGTACTTACCAATCTTTTGATTATAGGCCGGCTTTTTGATAGTTTCCATGAGCTTTCCCTGAGGCCTTGTGTTATCTTTCTGAGAATCAACAGCCAAGGAATATGTTGGTTAAAACCTTTAACTTAACACTATATATCACAAGCGTATATATTTATATTTGTTTTCCATTTTCCATAATAAATCTTACTTAGCAATGGTTCAAGGAAAACATTGAGTTAGTAAAATACAAGTAAACCAATCTATATACAAGCTTCGAAACACAGAAAATTTATGTTTGAGGTTTTTCTGTAATTACCAATCTGTTGTTTTCCAGTACTATTGGATGGTTTTTGTATAGTACCGATATGCTTTCCCGGAGGCCTTGTGTTATAGTTTTGATAATTAACAAGCAAGGGATCTGTCGAATTAAAACCGTTAAATTAATATTATAGATCAAGAATTATAAATTTATATATACTTTTCATTTCTCATGATAAATCTTAATCAACAATGGCTTAATAAGAACATTAAATTAAACCACGAAGCATTTTTATTGAAAATTTTATAAATTCTTGAGGCTCAAAATAAATCAAAGTCAGCTTAATTTAACAAACCTTTTGGATTTTCAGGAGCTGATTGTTTTATCAATCGGTTTCGATAAGCAGGTGGCACGTTCATGATTTTCTCCCTAAGAGTAGAATTTATAGAATTTGTTGGTTTTAGATAATCCACAGTTATCATCTCGAAATTGTATAACTTAGACGACTGAAGAAATGATGATTCTCCATAGATCAATTCATCGGGATCGGAATAATTGTCTCTTCTTCTCTTATTCGGAATGATTCCATCAAGATCGGGAAACATTTAAAACACACTTAGTGCTCTCGGATAGTCCTTTTGTTTTGTTACAACGAAGTTTTTTTGTAAAATCAATTGATTTCTCTTCGCCATCCGTACTTGCACCTGTGGTGTACGCATACTTTTTTTTCCAGGTGTCTAAGTATTGCTTGAGCTTCTTCGTATGCAGCTAAAATAATCGGCAACATAAATTCGAAAGTCTTCACTGTGATAAATAGCATGTATAAGTGAATAATATAAGCAGTCATTGAGATGAGACAAAACAGATTAAAATAATATATATTAACCAAACTAAAATTGAAATATTTACCTGCATGGCCTTTTAAAGGTATAGTGTAAGATGGCCAATCTTCTTAAGCCATAGCCTTACATTCAATTAAAGAATGTAGTGAAGCTGAAGATGTTTCATCGAATGGCGGGGGCATACATTTAACCATTAGCGCATTTTGTATCAGATCGTAGTAAACCCAATCTCTCGGACTAAAATCGATCTCTTTATTTGGCATAAAATAAATTTTAGCATGATTGTTGGACAATTTACAGAATTATTCACAACACAAGATTCTGCATGCTGCGTGTAGCAATACAAAATGATCATACAAATCTGGTTTTAAAAGCCCGATTAAGACAATTGGTCCGCTGTAGTGTAGAAAATCGTAGTTCTGTCGCTTTCCATTTTGCAATGAAGAAAGTAGATCTTGTTTTTCGCTGGGATTCGATAGGAATTTGCGATTTCAAATTTTCCATTCTCGTACCAAATTCTAGTCTACTTATAACATCGAGCTTACAATTTAAACCTCCGTTTATCCAGTATTACATTTATGTTTTCATTTCTCCATGGCAGCAAAGATGCACGAATGGGCAGTTCTTTTTTTAGCTTCAGTATTTGGGCAGAATGTTCTTCGTTCTACTCTTTCGCCTACAACTTCACATATTTCGCAAGCCTCCTTACCACCATGTCCTAAAGAATATTTCAGAAAAGCTCTAGCTGGAGTATCGCATATAAAACATTTCAACGTAACGTCAAGGTATTCTCCCTGAATAATTATTCCATCCTTTTGAAGTTCATTGATTTCTTCAATAAATTGTTCTAAATAATCATCAGCACTTTTCGGCTTGGATGTTCCATAAAAGATAGCAATTTCAAAAACGTCGCACACATCCGGATCGAAATGGACTTTGTCTGACAGAACCCAAAATTGTTCTAAGTTCTTCCTTATGCCAAAATATAAAAATTGGCCTATGTCTCCCCTGGCATCCTCCATCTCCATAATATCGCATTTAGCGTCTACTGTACGAAGAAATGTTTTCGAAGACTAATTGAGAGATGGCAGTAAATGTTTCCTTAAAATGCCTAGCAAATCCTCCAAATCTGCTGTTTTATTTTTTGACCCCATTCTCGTAGTTTCTCAATTTTCGGAGGACCATCGGGTTCTGGAATAGGGTTATATTCAGCTTCATCATTCAGATTTTCGTCACCGGAGGGATCGTCGTCAGACTCGGAATGCAATTCGTAATAATATTTACGTAAATGATCTTGGATATCATTTTCAAAATCAGAACAGATCTCGGAATTTATACTGGTTTGGATAGCATCCTCTGACAACACTTCATGAACAAGAACTAGTTGTTCGCCATCTGATTCTTTGTCGCAGAAATCTGAAAATGTAAAGCGTATTGATTAAACGCATTATCAAAACTATTAATAAATTAAAAATTTTACACGATACTGACTCCAAAATAATTGATTATATATTACAATAAACTAAACCTGATATGTTAGGTATTTGTTTTGCATGGTTATTTATACAAAGATTAGAAAATTGAATATTATATATTAGTTGATTTGACGGTAAATAAAAAAATGCCAGGTTAGGGAATACAAATAATTTTCCATTTAACAACACAGTGTACATTATTTTTACATAATGTAACTGATCTTGTATACACTTCTATTTTCTTCCACATACATCACTTTTCGAAAATTTATGACCTTTAGAATATATTAACTTCACGAGTGTCATCCCGAACATCCATAACCTTCCTTTCACATTCCGCTTTGTTACTTTCGTCAACTATTGTCGAATGGTCAGAGCGTAATTTTGGTTTATTCTGCAACTTTTGCTCCTTATTTGCTTTAATGCCCTTTTCCTTTCCATGATTCAACCATAAATTATAATTTACTTCGTTCATTTAAATTCACCGAAACCAATAATGAAAGACTTATAGCCACCAACCTTACAAAGCTTCAAACTTTTGGAGCATAACGCTATCAAACATTTGGATTGAACACGGTATTGCGTTCTACCCGTCAGGAGTTGAATCTGATGTATAAATAAAGACTATTATGATTATAATTTATTAAAAATTCCATTTTTACAGATATTGAAAAATTTAGGAAAATACCTTTCATATTTGAGTATTGCCTGTCGAAATTCTAAATTAGGACCTTTCTAAACTTCCCTGTAATTCTCTAGAAAGCAAACAGAGGCAACCCTACCAACCCCTGATAAGGCCTTGCGTTACATTTTCTAGTCAGGCTACCCTTTATAACACCCGACCAATTCCCTGTTTAATGTAAGGAATATTAGGGCATTTTCTGCACGGGATGCAAAATCTGTGTGAAATCTTGAAATTTGAAAAAGCTGAAGAATCTCTTGAAATACATGTGAAATATTTTTCAAATCTCTTGTAATAATTTGAAAACATTACAATATTTGAAATTTTTGTGAAATCTTTAAATATTTGGAAATCTTGATGAATTCCAGAAAGCCTTGTAGTGTATAAAAAATCTATGTGAAATTTTAAAATTTCTATGAAATCTTTTGGAATCTTTTAAAATGTTTGAATAATTATTAATATCTTCCGGCTGGGCGCAGTTGAAATAAAAGAAAATCATTCTTTAATTGCAGTTTTGAAAAAAAAAAACATAAATGCTATTTTTGTTTCTTAATTTGCATAATATGACTAATTCTCACAATTTTTTCAGATTTTCGTTTTTTTCTGTAGGAGAAGTTAATTTTTGTTTAAGCACCTGCAAATTTAAAAAAAAAGCTAGGCGCACTGCCCATAATTTTTTTTTACCATAGAAAGCTTCCTCATGTTTAAAATGTTCTTCCGAAAAAATTTGATCAGATCATTAAAGATGACGAGTCGCTGAATTTTTCCAATTAACTGGTCATTCTCAATTATCCGATTTTTTCAATGTTTTGCAAGTACATTTTGAACATAAGACAGTTTTTCTATCCTAGAAAAATTATTCAAAAATTTTGGAGCTCCTGTATTTTTTTCATTTTCTGGACTAAATAAGAGATTAACTTTTCCCTATATGAACTCAATTAAAAATTCTAAAAAAAATTGAAAAAATTCGGCATATTATGCCGATTAAGAAACAATAATAACATGCTCGATTTTTCCACAACTCTGCGATTGAAGAACTTTTTTATGTTACTTCGACTCAGCCGAACCCTACGATATACGCATCATGAGGGACCCAAAATGAAACTTTTCAGTTTTAAGGCATCTCCGAACTATGATATTTTACATACATGAATATACCAATATACATACATGAATACTAGGGTGACCAGAAAAAAAACACTTTTGGTTTTCTTAGGAGCGAAAGGCAAATATCGGTAGTTTATGCGATTGTAGAAGCCAGGTTTTTTTTTTTTTAATTTTAAACAATATTTAGAGGTGCCCCATCGTCTTTGAAGTTTGTCATTGCAAAAGCTGAGAATTTCGGTAAGTGAAGGGTCGATCGTAAAAGTGCAATCTCAGCTCTTTTCATCGATGTGACTTTATAACAGGTATAGTTAGGGTCCCTTGAATTATTATTACTCACTTTTCTGAAAAAGGGAAATATAACTACAGACCGCTTTGCCGTGAAAGGGTCTGCTTTATGAGTTTATGATGTCAAGACCCACTGTGATCGATTTTTATAGCCGAGCTGATGAGCGCTCCGCCCCGAAAACTGTCACATTTCCAAAATTTACTCAGATTTGTTTTCATTATTGCAGGCTTATTTATATTTTTCCTAATCTGCTTTTTCAGAAAATGTGATCTTCAACCTTCGAGGAAAATATTCTTAAAATTTCATTAAAAGATATAAATTATTAGGGCCGTTATTAGGCTTTGAAAACAGTAGAAAACAGTGAAAATGACACTTTTCAAGCAACCGTAATTAATATTATTTATGAAATTTTCATTGAAAAAATGGTTTTATGTGGATTCTGAGGACCTGAAGAACAACATATTAAAAGTTCAAATTAAAAAGTGTATAACTTCGTGGTTAAAATCTTAAATGAAAAAAAAGTTGGTTTTGCCCATGTTAATTACATAAGAACTTCAAAGACGATGGGGCACCTCTAAATATTGTTTAAAATAAAAAAAAAATAAAACTGGCTTCTACAATCGCATAAACTACCGTTATTTGCCTTTCGCTCCTAAGAAATCCAAAAGTGTTTTTTTCTGGTCACCCTAATGAATACATTAGACACCACAATATTTTCAAATCCTACTTTGAAATATGATAAATTAAATTAGTGCTGAATCCTTTAAACTCCAAATGACTTAAAAATATACCAATCTTTCTACCATTCACTTTCATACATTATATTGTTATAATTAACAAAAAAAAATGTTTAATAAGAGCAGAATAACATACGGCAAGAGTAAACTCAAATCTATAAAAATCGTAAAATACTCGTGCTTGATATGAAATTAATCAGTAATGGAGGAAAAAGTACAATATGTAATCATATTTCGAATTTGACTATTTATTAAAGAACGCTAACTAGCATTAGCGCGTCAGAATCATAAAATAACGCTCCCGTAAGCTGTCCGCTCCACTAGCGCACATCTCTGACTTTCCTCTGAAAAACCGAGGCGAGAAAGAGGAAGGATGAGATGGAATGAGGAACAATGTGACAAGACCAACCGAGGAATCAGCCCGAGAAAACGATACGGAACCGAGGAATAAAAGAGGCGAAGGCGAGCCAGGCCCGATATTCCTCGTCTCGGACATCACGATATAATGACCATTTCATACCAACGAACTTGAAAAGCGGCTCTTAAAATCGGCTCCTACGGATCTCACGAAAAAGATACATGTATTAATAATGTCCCTACTCTTCCCCCTGGTGCATAATATACTACTAAGCTTAAAACAAAGAAATTACATTTTGGTAAAACAATATAATTTTTAACCAAATAGTTGAATGTTCAAGCTGCAAAGACGAATTTATTCGAGGATAGTTGAAATACCAAACTGAAAATCTTAATTTAGAACAACAAGATAATGTTCAACTAATGATGGTGCAGTTACAGCCACATAGTAGAACATAAAGAGATTAATTTTTTGATTTTTCACCAAACAGTTCGTCTTACAAACAAAGAGTTGAATTTGCAATCAGGGGAGAAAAATTTTGGTACTGAAATTATCTAGAAGTGAATAACGTACATTAATAATCAAACTTATGTTCTTTTGAATTGAAAAGAATTTAAAAGAACTCCATGAAGTTTAGAAGAACTCCAGGTGATTTTTAACCTATTTAGAATAAATTGCAGATATGAAGACGCAACAATGATTTATTATAAATTCAAACATAGTGAGCCTCAACCATTTTTAACCTGACATTTTTATGGTACAAGTTTTCTTTACAGAATACTTTACTTATGATTTTAAAGTATTTTATACCAAAAACGAGAATAAAGTATCGTACTCTTTTTGCAGCTTGTTTAACAACAAACATGAATCCTCTATTTCTTTTCGCAGAGTTAAGTTCACAGACAAGCAGAGATTGCCTTGACACTCCCAGCCCGGTTCACTGTACCTCTTCGCCTTCTCGTCGTATACTTGAGGCTCCTAAAGAGCATCCAGTTCGCGCCAGGGACAGGTCGCCTCCTTCTCCTAAAGTACTTGGATACGCACTTGGACAACTTGGATACATTCGGCTTATTCCCCGCACAAATCAGAATCAACGATTCGAATTTCGAAGATACGTATTTCCTGATGGTTATCCAATCAGATTGCGACCACAAAAAAATAAATATATCCCCATGGCAAACCAAGAACATCTTGTATTATCAGCATACAATGGTGACATTTTTGCAGTATTAGAGTATAGCGGGATCCTTCGTGCAATTTGTTCGACACATAAAGATAAATCGAGAATCAAAGTAAATATGATAAGCGGAAACGTTGAGAATTTGACCCGAGAAGAAAAACGAGATTGTCCAGTGGGTGAAAATCACCCAATCTTCCCAGAAAATTTCATTAAAGCTTCAGAAAATGACGATTCACTACAGTCGCAATGGAATCCTAATAGCGAACGCAACCCTGGATATTCTTCTTCTGACAGACAGCATTCACCTGACCGGACTTCTCCTCAGGAGCATCCTCTTCATTCCGAAGCCAGGTCTCCTGCTTGGTGGCCGCCTTCACATAAAGTGCTTGGATATACACTTGGACAACTAGGATACATTCGCCTTATTCCCCGCACAAATCAGAATCTACGATTCGAATTTCGAAGATACGTTTTTCCTGCTGGTAAACCAATCAGATTGCGAACAGAAGGACAAATCTTTATTCCCATTCCATCCCAAGAACTGATTGTAGTATCAACAACCAATGGTGACATTTTTGCAGTATTAGAGCATAGAGGGGTTCTTCGTGCATTCTATTCGACAAATAGAAATCATACGAGAATGAAAATTAATATGATAACCGGTGCAGTTGACAATATGACCCCAGATGAAGTTCGATATTGCCCAGTGGGCGAACGTCGCATAATCTTCCCTTACAATTTTAATAAAGCTTTAGCAAATGACGATTCACTACAGTATGAATGGAATACTAATAGCAAACGTAACCCTAGTTCTTCTTTTTGTGACAGACAAAGTTCACCTGAACGGACTTTACTTCAGAAGCCTCTTCTTCCTGCCAGATCCAGGTCCTCTCCGGGAAGGCCTTTTTCTGTCCAAGTACTTGGATGTGCAATAGAACAACTTGGCTATGTTCGGCTTATTCCTTGCACAAACCAGAACCAGCGATTTCAATTTCGAAGATACATTTTTCCTGCCGACAAACTGCCTATAATTCTAATGCGAGTAGATCATACGAACTGTGTGTTTGGGCCAAACCAAGAATATATTGTATTATCAACAGCCAATGAATACGTTTTTGCAATATTGGATTATAGTGGGAATCTTCATGGAATATATAGAACAGATGAAAATAATTCGCGAATAAAAATAAATATAATAAGCGGCACAGTTGATAATTTGACTGAAGATGAAATAAGGTGTTGCCCAATAGGCAAAAATCACCCGATCTTCCCAAACAGTTTTACTAAAGCTTTTGCAAAATGCGATTCACTAGAGTCCGAATGAATTCCCAGTGGCAAACGCTATCCTGGTTCTTCTTCTTGTGCCAGACAAAATGCACCTGCCCGGACTTCTCCTCAGTAGTCTCTACTTCATGCCAGGTCCAGTTCTCCTCCGGGCAGGACTCCTTCTCATAAAGTACTAGGATATGCACTTGGACAACTTGGATATATTCGGTTTATTCCTGAGCGAAATCAGATCCGGCAATTTGAGTTTCGAAGATAATATTTTCCCGCTTATAAATAAATTCGACTGCTTGTAGGAAATGGTAAATTTGTATCACGCGAGACCAAGAATATATTGTGATAGCAACGTCCATTGATGACGTTTTTGCAATACTGGAGTATACTGGGATAGTCCGCAAAATATATGAGACAGATAGAATTCATTTAAGGATGAAAATAAATATGATAAGCGGTGATGTTAAGAATATGACATCAGATGAAATGAGCAGATATTACCTAATCTTCCCGAACCTTTTTATAAAAGTTGTTTCCAAACTGTGATTCTCTAGAGACTGTGTCCAAGTCGGATCAAAATTAAATTAAAACATTAAAAAAATCATTGTACTTTTTCTTTGAATTTTCATTTGAATTGTTATTTTTGAAAATTGCATGTCAATGCAAATAACCAATTTTACGTAAGTGATTATGATTTTAAATATTAAAAACCTGTGAAAGAGCTCTAAATTACTATAATGTACCGGCGGTCCAGGCTGTCATATTAATTTTATTTATTTGTTCAATTTTGTGAGATAGTGATTACCATCTTATTATGTTAAAATGGTTCCTTTTTCGGCTTTCCTCTACTGTTTATTCTCTATGAAGAAAAGTGTTTTCTTTTGAATGAATGACGCACGGACTCTAGTTTTCATTCTGATGTATTCATATTAAAGAAAATTTAATAGAAAACAGATAGTAAAATTCCAAAGGATTGATGAAAACACAAGCGATTGCATATTCGACTTACCCTACCTTATAGCTACTGCCACGCTTCATTCGGCAAAGGGAAGGAAGGTGTGGGCAAGGAATAGATTTCGGGTTTTTGGGAAAGGATGTAACTTAACAGGTTCATACCTTTCCCTCGACCGTTGCTCTTGGTTGACAACTGCACTGGCACCGATTCGCCGTGTCTATTCTGGGTTCAATCATCTGATTCGCAGAATCTAAACATTCTTGACGAGGAAAAACGATCTCTGCTGGTTTCGAATTTAAATAGCTACACTTCTGTGCGCCGTTATGGTACAGACATTCGCGTTCATTCTTCCGTCGACTGGATATCCCAAGGTGTTTTTCGTCTGTTTGTAGATCTGTCTGGGTGAGTCCATTAAATTTGTCAAATCAGGTCGGATTATGCCGTCATTTGATACCTTCCGATGCGTGCGAATTTGATAGAAACGTAGGTCCGTTTGTACCGTTTGAAGGGTAATGTCCGTTGATATATTTCCAAAAGTAAGGGATCAGGTCGGTTTACCATTTGAAAGCTTTGTTCCTGCGCGATGACGATCTTCAATTATTGATGTCGGTGCGGTTGTTAATTGGGCAACAGTAATTCAAATATTATTATTAAGGGTTAATTATTATAGGTCAGATCAGCTGTCAAAATAGATCCTTTGTTTGCATAGGGAGGACATTGTCGTCTTTTCTCTTTCCTTCTCTCTGGTGCTCACATCTTGCAAGTACAGGACGTAAAAGAGCACCGATTAGTGACAATATTTGTTATAAAGAAATATTAATATAAAATATTATGATATTATTATTGAATATTAATTTTTCAAGAAATATTTTGATGATAAAATTACTTGCTTTCTTCGACAAGGTCGAGTAGATCATAAAAATTGGTCATTCGATATCATTGGTTCATTTTATGAATAAAGGTTATAAACAAATGTTCGGAGTGGATTGTAGCTATTCCATTTTTGGTTGAAAATTTTTTTCTTTGTAAGATGAAAATTCAACTTGTTGGTAGAAAATTGAAGTATTTTTACCAAAAATTCAACAGTTTGCAATATTTTCTCTCCCTTGATAGACAATGTTTCAGTTCAAAATTCAACTTATTTTGAATTCTGATTAACGACAGTAACTTTTTGAAAAAAAATTATCATTCAGATCTGGAACAAGGAATTTTCTAAAAGAATTACAATTTTTACTTGGAATGTGCGATTTTTCTAAAGAATTATGACTCTGATTTGGAACAGGATCTTTTCGTACACACATTTTTAGTCTGACCTGAAACAAGGTATTCTTCAGAAAAATCACAATTTGCACCCGATTTAACACAAAAAAATTTCAGATTATGCTAAATTTATTAGATTGTATCTCTGAGTAATATAAAATTTTAGTGGAAGGTCAAGTTTATCAAAGATGTATAAACATAATTCTGCCTTGCTTTGTAGCTTGAGGGGCGTAGAGTTTAAGTAATGGTAAAGATTTTTAAATTTTTATTTTCCTAAATTAAGATAAGAGTTTAAATATTCATAAAACAAACCATATAATAAAATTGTTTACTTAGAAAGAAAATATATTATATATGTATATGAATAAGTGCAAATTTCATACAAAAAGGTGAATAGTGGTAAATATATATGTTTGATAAAAGAAGCCAATTGTGTAAGACTTTCAGTTTTATCAAATCAATTAGAAGCTGATTACGTCACCTCCAGCAAGGTTTTTCTTCAAGTTATTTTTCCTCAAAATTATGACATTGAATTATTCACGCTATCAATCTACCTTCGCCGAACATATTTGCTTAATTTTCAACGAATGTTAATTAACAGCATATCATTTTATTCTGTGATTTATTC
>CAKNWT010000026.1:672-24397 GCA_932066315.1 Andricus coriarius | reverse complement strand
GTTATTCCAAAGTTTACATTATTCGAAGAAAAGCGGAAATATAATTTGGTTAAACTGCTACAGAAAATAATTTAAAACATTATACTGATCATGATGATAAATTTGACCATTTTAGGAACATCAATTTTCAACACTCCACACTTGAAATTACTGAAATATTAATGTTTGATTTAAATTTGAAACTCCAATTGAAATATAAAACTATTCATTCCTTAATAACTGAATTTGAACCGTTTTCAAAAAAACTGTTTTAAAATATTGAAGCTTGGAATTTGAAAAAAAAAATTTTTTAAACTGAGAATTCCTGCGATTAGAAATTTTTTAATTTCAAACGCTGTTAATTGAAACTTGTATGATTATTATTATAAACCTTCAACAATGAATTATGTAAAGTGATTTTCCAATCACTTAAGAAATTGATTTTCTAACCACTAGCACTGTAACTTTTTTCAGAGATTTTACCAAAAAAGGATGCAATACAAATTTGTGTCGCTTATTGAAAAATTTGATTCCTTCATTTTTAGTGCAGCTTTTCACGAATGCAACAAAAATTGAGCGTCAAAACAAAAAGTGATTAATAATTAATTAGTAGGTCCTTTTTGGGTGCATAACTTTCTTCTCGACGTCTTTTTTCGTGTCTTGGATAGTTGGAGTAGAACTTTCACGAAGCAACATTTTTCCTATATCGACTTTTTTTTATATCGTGCGCTGTATGGCTAAAAATGTTAATTACCTTTTGTTTCTTAGAATTTTGAAAATGCTCTAACTCTGATAATTTACTTTCCATCGAAAAAACTCGTACAGATGGATTGTTCAAATTTGTGAGCACTATAAATAGCAGTACATCGAATTTTAAATTCCTAAAAATCAATGTTCTCAACATTTTTGAAAACGCTCAAATTTTTGAATTCTCATCCAAAATAATTGGCTAACAAACTTGTTCTTTTCTTTTAGGCCTTAGAAAGTGTGGCACAGTTCAATCGAATCTGATCATTTTTTCGAAAGTTATCGCGCCTACAGACTACAGGCTACAGACAGAAACAATCGCGAAAATCGTTTTTTCTGACTCAGAAGGTTTGAAAACGTGGAGAGTTGATAAAAACCGACAAAGTCGAACTTTACACGAGACCAACACCTGCTCATTAGGATTAGAATGTAAATGATTTTAGAGGTGCAGGAATATTTTCAGAATAACCCTGATTCCTCGATACGTAAAGCAGCGCAGGTACTAAATTTAAACCGAGAAACATTAAGAATAATCCTGAAGAACTTTTTGAAACCTAATTTTTTCAAAATCTCTGCACATCAAATACTATCACATACGGCTGTGATGGCCTACCGGCTGGAGTTTTCCAAGAGGATGCTTCAAATTTTCAATCATGGAGAGATCCATACAGATCGCATTCTTTTCAGCGATTGTGAACTTTTTTGTCTAAATAGCTACGTATATAAACAAAATTATCATTTTTGGGGAAGGGAAAATCCATATGTAGCCCACTTAAAACCGCTTTACCCTCTGAAAGTCGCTGTATGGGCAAATGTTTCTTCCAAGGGAATTTATTTGTGGTTTTTGAGGCACCGTCTCTGCCGAAAGTTATCAGCAAATTCTCAAACAAAACTTCTTCCTTCATGGGAAGGAAAAGGGTTTAGAAAAGAATCTTAATTTTTTATGTGAAATTTCTTTGAAGACATTTATTACACCAATCCACCAAAAACGTAGAGCAACTTAATGCGGCTATTCAGATAGTGGTTCACGATATTTCTGATACTGTAAACAAGCATGTATTTTATTGTCTTAAAAAAGGGTTTGCTTATTGTGCCAATTCAGATGGAGCATATTTCGAAAGCCTATATTATTAAGTGTATTGCCCCAGACGAATTTCTAACCCAAAATGTGACTAAAATGAACTAAATATGACTTGAGTATGCACTAGAACAACTTGAACATGTCAATCTTTAAAGGATATAATTTTCTGGAATTAATTACAGAATTTACAAATGTAATTATTTGGAAAATTATTATCACTTGCTCCTTGTTCTAAAAATTATGTAGAAAATTCCAGTTTTTCGAATCTCCTTCACTATGTCGCTCTTTAATCAGTACTTTCTTGTCTCAACGAAATCGATCGGAAAAACAACTATTCATAACGAATATTATGGTATCAGTTCTGGGAAAAAAGAATACTGAATACTTATCGACACACATAGTGTCAGAGATTCGAAAAAACTAGAATTTTCCAAACAATTGATGGAATGAAATTTCAGCAAAGTAGTTAAACTTTTGATCGTGTTTTCGTATTTTTAATCAAAAAGATTAGTTTACTACCAAAAAAGGGGAATTTAAAACAAAATATATAAATGGAGAACAAAATAATTAAAATATTATCTAAAAATGAATGATTTTCAACTAAACACGTGGATCTTCAATTAATAAAATTAAATTTTGATAAAGTATTTCAACTGTAACCTTCAAATAGTCGATTTCTTTCAAATAAGTCGAAAAAGTCATACGATTCCAGCCCGGTACCATTTTCCGAAGATTTTTCTTTTCAATATGTTTACATACTGCGAGCAGTTTTTTCAACGAAACTCATTTTTTATGTTTGGACAGGATTTTTACTAAAATGAAGTCTTAGTTGTTTTATTTTAAAAGTAAACTAAGGTACGCATCTTTTTAAATCTTACGTGTTCAAGTAAGTCATTGTCCTTTACTCACACTTATTGCGTATATACCTTTTTATAATTCATCGTAAAAACCTTGAAAACTGTAAGATTTTATTCTTTTTTGGTTAGAATATTTGATTTTATTTTGATTTTATTCAGAGTCTACAAAATAAAGCACACGTATTTTATCATATTATTGTTTGTTCTTTCTTTCACATTGACTTTTCTCTGTACTTTTAAATGATTCAAGGAACATTCTTTTTTAACAATATCTTTTGTTACATACATATTTCATTACCAATTAAAGCGATACCTTTGGGATAGAAATTTAATAATCATATCTCCGAAGGACAATCTTGAAACTATAACATCATCTCACAATTATGTGAGATAACCACTACTTGCGTATATATTGGTACTCTGATGATGCAACAGAATATTCTTTAGTTACATTTAATAACCCACTTATTCAGTGAAGCATTAATCAGTTTTTCTTCCACGTTGCGAAAATGAGGATGGTCTATAGTTTCGTTTTCACCCTGGTGCTAATCTTTAATTCCATTGGTGAATATACTAATATAATACATCTAATATTTTTATTATGTTTTGTATAATACATGCATGAATACGGTCGTCAAAAATTATGGCGTCATAATAGTGTTGTCGCCGAGCGAGAAATCCCGAGGAGCCAGACGGGACGAGACGAGACATGCCTGCTGTCTCGGTATTCCACGTGTCATTTTTCCTCGTTTCGTGGCGTCCTTTCCCGTTCCTCGCTTCGGTTTTTCCGAGGAATGCGACATACGTGCGCTGGCAGAGCAGGCAGCTCGCGGGAGTGTTCTTTTGCCACTCTGTCGCGTTAATGCTAATTAGCGTTATTCTAACTTCATTTTATTAGTATTTTGCTTTGTTCTTATTAATAATTTATTTTTCCAATTATAGCAACAGAATATATGAAACAGAAATGTAAAAAGATTGGTAGATTTTCAAGACATTTATAGTTTGAAGAATTTAACAGCTGTTAAAATATTTGAAATGTTTGTGAAATCCTTGAAATATTTGGTAATGTTTGCGAATTCCTTCAACTTTTTTAAAGTATAAAAAATCTATGTGATATTTAAAAATTTCTGTGGAAAATCGAAAAGCACCGAAAAGCTTTCTCATGCTTAACATCTACTTCCGAAAAATTGGAGAATATCAGATAATTAAGATTGACGAGTCTCTGAATTTTTCAAGTTAACTGGTCATTCTCAATGATTCGATTTTTTCAATGTTTTGGAAGTATGCTAATATGCTATGCTAAAAAAGGTATTAATAAATTTTGGAGCTGCTATATTTTTCTCATTTCCAGGACTAAATAAGAGATTAAATTTTCCCTGCATTAACTTAAATAAAAATTCTAACAAAATTGTAAAAATGGAGCACATTATGCAGATTGAGGACCAATAATAAGATTCACGATTTTTACACAACTTTGCGTTTGAAGACATTTTTTATTTTATTACGACTCAGCCAAACCCTGAGCCATACACGTCATGAGGGACCCGAATGGAAACTTTTTACTGCTAAGGCATTTCCAAATTATGCAATTTATCACACACCTGAATATGCAAATATGCATACATGAATATTCAAACATACAAACATGTATTTCGTAGGGGTGAATTATAAAATCGATTGTGTACTGATCATATCAGCTTATATGAGTCTTATTTCTGACTTATTTGTTACTTATCATACAATCAGATTAAATCAAATTTAAACAATATGTGGTAGTAAAAGTGATTAGATTAAATTAGTGCTGAATTCTTCAAACTCCAAATAACTTAAAAATATACCAATCTTTTTACCTTCCTCTTTCGTACATTCGATCATTATAATTGGCCAAATAATTTTTCAATAAGACACATTCCAACGGACTTAAAAAGCGGCTCTTAAGATCGGATCCTACGAAACAAAGCTTGAAACAAAGCAACTACTTTCTAGCAATACAATCGAATTTTTAACTTAATAGTTAAATGTTCAACATTCAAAGACGAATTTGTTCCAGGGTATTTGAAATATCAAACTGAAAAGCTCAGTTTAGAACAGAAAGATAATTTTCAACTAATGAAGATGCCGTTTCAGCCAGATAGTAGAAAATAAAGGAATTATTTTTTTGATTTTTCACAGAACAGTTGGTCTTACAAAAAAAGAGTTCAATTCAAACACAGTGAGCCTCAACCATTTTTAATCTAACATTTTTATGGCACAACTTTTCTTTACAGAATCCCTTACTTGCGATTTGAAAGTCGTTTATACCAAAAGCGAGAATAAAGCATCAAGCTCTTTTTAAAGTTTTTCTTTAAACAAGAAACATGAATCCTCTACTTCTTTACGCAGAGTTAAGTTCCCAATCAAGCAGAGATTGCCTTGACACTCCCCGCCCTGTTCCATGTCGCTCTTCTCGTTCTCGTCATACACTTTAGGCTCCTGAGGAGCATCCAGTTCGTGCCAGGGACAGATCGCCTGCGGGAAGGCCTCCTTCTCCGAAACTACTTGGATACGCACTTGGACATCTTGGATACATTCGGCTTATTCCCCACACAAATAAGAATCTACGATTCGAATTTCGAAAATACGTTTTTCCTAATGGTTATACAATTAGATTGCGACCAGAAAAAAATAAATTCCTGTGACAAACGAAGAACAGATTGTACTATCAGAATCCAATGGTGACATTTTTGCAATATTAGAGCGTAGCGGGATTCTTCGTGGAATATATCCGACAAATAGAGCTAGATCGAGAATTAAAGTGAATATGATAAGCGGAAACGTTTATAATTTGACCCCAGATGAAAAGCGAGATTGTCCAGTGGGCGAAAGCCATACAACCTTCCTAGAAAATTTCATTAAAGCTTCAGCAAATAATGATTCACTACAGTCCGAATAGCATCCTAATAGCGAATGCAACCCAGGTTCTTCTTCTTCTTCTGACAGACAACATTCACCTGACCGGACATCTCCCCAGAAGTCTCCTCTTCATTTCGAAACCCGTTCGCCTCCTGAGTTGCCGCCTTCACCTAAAGTACTTGGATATGCACTTAGACAACTTGGATACATTCGGCTTATTTTCGCACAAATCAGAACGTACAATTCGAATTTCGAAGATACGTTTTTCCTGCTAATAAACCAATCAGATTGCGAACAGAAGGACCAAACTTTATTCGCGCTCCAGCCCAAGAACAGATTGTAGTATCAACATCCAATGGTGACATTTTTGCAGTATTAGAGCATAGCGGCGTTCTTCGTGGAATATATTCGACAAATAACGCTCATCCGAGAATGAAAATAAATATGGTAAGCGGCGAAGTTGATAATTTTACCCCAGATGAAGTACAATATTCTCCAGTAGGCGAACGTCGCCCAATCTTCCCTTATAATTTTGTTAAAGCTTTTGCAAACAACGATTCACTGCAGTCTGAATGGAATAATAATAGCGGACGTAACGCTGGCTCTTCTTCTTCTTCTTCTTCTGACAGACAATTTTCACTAGAACGGACTTCAACTCAGGAGCCTCTTCTTCGTGCCAGATTCAGGTCCTCACCGGGAAGTCCCTACTCTGTTCAAGTAATTGGATATGCGATAGAACGAATTGGCTATGTTCGGCTTATTCCTTGCACAAACCAGAATCAGCTATTTGAATTTCGAAGATATTTTTTTCCGGCCTATAAACCCATTCAAATGCGAATAGTTCATACGAACTATGTGCTTGGGCCCAAGCAAGAATATATTGTATTATCAACATCCAGTGGTGACGTTTTTGCAATATTGGATTATAGTGGGACTCTTCATGGAATATATAGAGCAGATGAATATAATTCACAAATAAAAATAAATATAATAAGCGGCGCAGTTGATAATTTGACTGCATATGAAATAAGGTGTTGCCCTGTGGGCAAAAATCACCCAATATTCCCAAACAGTTTTATTAAAGATTTTGCAAGTTACGATTCACTAGAGGGCGAATGCAATCGCAATGAAAAACAGTATCCTGGTTCTTCTTCTTGTACCATAAAAAATGCACCTGGCCGGTCTTCTCTTCAGTAGTTTCCACTTCATGCCCGGTCCAGTTCTCGTTCGGGCAGAACTCCTACTCATGAAGTACTAGGATATGCACTTGGACAACTTGGATATATTTGGCTTATTCCTGAGCCAACTCAGAACCGGCAATTCGAGTTTCAAAGATACTATTTTACCGCCAAAAAAGGGATTCGATTGCTTGTAGGAAATGGTGAATTTGTATCACACCAAACGAAGAATATATTTTGTTGTGGGCAAGGATTAGATTTCTCATTTTTCGGAAAGGATGTAACTTTTCAGGTTCACACCTTTTCCTGTATCTTTGCACGTGGTTGACATCTGCACTGGGACCGATTCGCCGTTTATATTCTAAATTCAGTAAGCTGATTCGTAGAATCTATACATCCTTGACGGTGAAAAGCGATCTCTGCTGGCTTCGAATTTAAACGGCTACACGTATGTACGCCGTTATGTTACTTGAATTCGCGCTCTATCAGCCGTTGACTAAAGATCCAAAACTGTCATAAGGCCATTCATAAATCCGTGTGTGTAAGTCAACTAAATTTGGCGAATTAAGTCCGATGATGCCATCAATCTATGTAGTCCCGATTCGTCTGAATTTGGTAGAAACGTATGCCCGTTGGTGCATTTTGAAGGGCGACGACCGTTGATACCTAATCAAAAATAAGGGGTCGGGTCGGACTACCATTTTAAAAGCTCATTCCTGGCCTATGTCTAAGTTGTAGTTGAGGTAGGGCGACAATTTGGAAAGGAACAATGGAGGGAAGCTATATTAGGAATCGTTCACTTCTAAAAAATGCTGACTGTCAGAAAGTGAATCAAAGACACCTTTGAGTCCTCTCATTTAATATTTTCAAATTATAATTTGAATTTGATTGACTAATAATTATTAATTGTTTTCAATTTAGTTTATTCATTTCAGTAGCTTATCACTGTCAATTATCATCAGTTCTTAATTTTGAAAGTATTTCGTAATAGTAAGAAATTGTTAATGAAGAAACGGGGATTCAAACATTATTATTATGGGTTAATTATTATAGCTCAGATCAGCTGTCCAAATAAATCGATTGCTCACATAGCACGGACGCTGGGAGAAAATAAAATGCACCTACCAGGACGATGTGTAACAAACCCACCTTGAAAATTTCTGTTATTGTCCTTGATGACGAGGACATAATAAACAGTCCTTTCCCTTCCTAGTTGGATGATTTATTTTCTTAAAAGTGAAATTTCTGAGTTATGTAAAAAGGTAATAAAATTATCAAGTAACTTCTCGGAACCTGTCACGACTTAAACTATCGTTGGCTTAGACGCTTTTTGTATCAGTCATTATATCAATAAGTAACGTAATTTATATTCAATCCTAGCTGATTCTGCGTAGTGGTTTGAATTTAATACAGAAAATATGGTACATTTGTGTGCAATTTTTTGAAATGTTACGCTTTCACATGGGTTGCAGCGCTTGCATCAGTAGCTGTACCTGGGGCAGGGGCATTTCCGATATTTTTTATATATTGGCTGCTTTTTCAGGAGCACTCTGGAGGGTTTTCTTGCTAACGATCTAATTTGAATTCGTGCTAGTGGCTCTTGGAGATACTTTTGGATTCTAACTCACATTCATGGTGTTATACGAGGTCAGCTTCTTCGAAATTTTTAGTAATTCGTTTGACGTCACTAATAGTGTACCTCCTATATCGCTCCCTGCTAATATAAGCGACACAAGCAACGAAAAGTCTCAAAGACTGTGCGTAAAAAATAGTGAGGTTGCATACAACTATTTCGTTATTCGACTAGTAGTATAAACTAGCCAGGTTAGGGTCGACGTGTGAAAATGGACTCCAGAGCAAAATCCAATACAAGGTGAATATCACGTACTGTATATTATTATGCAATAAGAAAGGTAATAATACGAGATATTTTGTCCTAATTTTCAAGAAAATGTGAGAAAATAATGGACGTTCTCGATTTTTCAGAGCATGACCAAGCGCGGTACGCGCTTAATGGCTCGCCCAAAGGCGGGAGTCGTTTCGGCGCCTGCAGAACTTTGGGAGGAAATGGAATGAAATTCGAAAATAAATGGTTGATTTGTATCAGTAGTAATTCACTGTACACATACATCAAGATGAAAATAATAATACACGGTAAACCATTCATATTACAATTGTTAAAATATGGCAATTTTCGTTGAAGCGGAAAAATATGTTTTTTTAAATGAAACAAAAAACTGTTACCAAGGTCTCAAAGTGCATCTCTCGCACTCCACAATTATCACCGTGAAACATAATTTGTTTGTTTTTCAAGCTATTATACAAATTTTGTTTAAAAAACGTTTTTACTGAAAAGTTGTTTCAGTTTTGTCAAAACATTTGTAGCATGTGTCAAATTCAGCTTATTAATTTTACAATATTTCATTTTGAGAGAATTTCAGCTACAGTTTGAAAAAAAATTCATCCCGCTATGTTAATTTGATCCAGAGGTACTGGACTTTAAACTTTGCCCGAGTACAAACTACCCAGTGTAGGGTGAGCGGAAAATTTCGGAAGCGTAGGCTTTGAGGGCTAATAAACCTAATCCAATATGAGACCTACGAGTAAGTGTTCAGTGATTTTTGCGGAATGCCTTGTGATCACTGAATACCTCTAATTTCTTCTCGATCTCCCATACAAATTCTACGCATTTTTTGTCGGTAGGTAACGTCTGCTTTTGATGATATTATGAGCATTGATACTGTGATTTTAATCTTCTTGTTGTTGTGTCTAACGACAGGTGATATTTTTCTTAGGACTAAATGCAGAGCTGCCTCATAAATAAACTCTGTAGAATGTGGGTTGACTGAAAGACTGCTGAAAATTCAGGACTCTATTTTCAATATACAGCCTGGACTTAGCTGGACTATTTGCAATTTTCAAAACACCTTGACACAATGGGAGTCGCTCTGGAATGGAATTTTTATATCGCAGATTTTAAACGTGTCTTATGTTGGGTGGAGTAGCAGCTCTTTTTCTCCAGTTATACTTGACGGTGTCTCGTGGATCATAAGATCTCCCTTGCGAAGATGATATTGCTGAAGGTACTTACATTCCAAGAATAGATTTCCAGTCGTTAGGATGTAGGTTTTATGAAATTCATCTACGTCGATATATCTAGAATCAAATTTATATACGCCCGGCCAGAGTTGGTTTCAAATATTTCATGAGGTACGGGTATTGAATGAATATGGCAGAGTTGATATTCTGATTTGTCGAGAAGTGGTATATCCAGTACGAAACGAAAAGATCCATTCCTCACCATGATTGTTATTCTTTATGATTGTGCCAATTTCTCGATACTCACTTTTGGTCCTCGAGTAGGAAAAATGAGTTTGGGAGCATGGTCGTGCACATTCCGATATGCAATCTCTACTTGGTTGGCGGTTAACAGTGAGGGATGTATATATCCTCATCTAGCGTCGTATATGGCATTAAGGAGTTGATCGGCTGATCTTGTGTAGCTATCCGATTCGGATCCCATCATTCTCAGCATTGAATTTAAAGTGTTTGTGTAATATATTTATGGGATGCATTCTCTCATTTGATTAAACGTCACTGCAGTAATGTTTAAATCGTGTTTCAAATGATTAAGCTGAACTTCTTGATTCTTTCTCTTGGATTTATTTGCTCGAGATCCGCTCTCAAAACACGGGTGTGTTGCCTAATGAGGTGAGATAAATTCTTTTTCGCATCATTAACCTGGCAGAAATCCTGGCATCGAAGATGCTCTTCGTTGTTTGGTGTTTTTCGGAAGGTTTTGTGGATAAAGGTTTTTGATCCTACGTTTCAGTTTTTCCATCTCGAGTCAAACGTCCTTTAAACCGACGTGTTGTACGCAAACATGGCGAGTGGGAGCAGTCTGACCCAGTCGTCATAATCGTTCGCGTAATCTTTTATATGATTTGTTAAAACTTTTTGGCTTCTCTCCAGAAATCCATTCGTTTGAGCACGATAGCCGAAAGTCGTCAATTATTTTTCGTTAAAAAGTTTGTCGATTTGCCGCTATGGATGACCAGGACTTGTCCCTTCTGAAGTCGGCTTTCCCACAGGTCCTGTAGATCCCGACGCTCGGCAGCCATCAGGTGCTTGGCGATCGAATTCAAAGCTCAATGGGGTTTTCCATTGACGTTCCATGTTAGATTCTTCAGTTTTATGTAAGCAGATTTCTGAGGATCCTTCTTTTTCGTACTGGAAAGTGGGTGGGTCTACATAAGATACCTCAAGCTTCAGTTTTAAAACCGTTGAGAGCAATTTTGTTACAGGGTCCTTTATCTGATGAGAATCAGTTTCTTCGGGGACGCCCGTGAAATGCACGCTATTTTGTCGCTGACTTTCTACGACCTTTATGCAGCCTAAGTTTGTATGGACCTCTGGGTGACATGGCTTATTCAAGTGGTCGGTCTTCTGCAGTGATATTCGATATTCTCCGAAAACCTTCAGGATGCTGTTTACTCGGAGCGTGAATCCTTCGTCATAAAATTCTCTGCAGGGATCTTGCTTTTTCAATTCTTTCAAAAGTTCTTCATGATTTTTATCTTCAGAAACATGTGTTGTTGCGGAGGTGGAGGGTTCTTATGATGGAAACTTAAAGTTTATGTATAGAAGGTACTGTTTCCTTGTACGGAATTTTGCTCTGTTCCCTCTCTCGCCAGTTTATCCGTTTCTTCATTTCCTTCCAACCCTTGGTGACCAGAAATATAATTCGACGTCACTTGTAAGTGTTCTGAAGCCAATTTCAGTTCTAAGAATTCACCGTTGTTGACAACGGGCATTCGAGTCGCAGTTTCTAGCCGTTCTCTTCCCGTTTATGCATCCAGAAGGTTAGGCTGCCCATGAGAAACTTGGAATCTGTATTAATTTCTGCCACGTTGATTGTTTGGCGTCCTGAAACTGCTTGCCAGAAGTTTAGGCGATGGTTTTTGCCAAATCATGCGCCAATTTCAGTTTGGGGATTGCCTTTCGAATCAGGAGCTTTTGCCCCGTCGATAAATACATCATCAAAGGGATCGTATATAGGAGGTATCCATGGAGCCTTTGGGGATAACCGCGGGGGTGCACGTCTAGTTGGGCCATTGCATTTGGAGGTCGACTGGGCACGTGCTACGTCAGGCAGGGCGCTGTGACTCTTTCTAAAAACGGGGGCAACAGAAGGGGCAGGGAAAGCCATGGGCATATCCAGGGATTTGCTGGAACATTGGCGAAGGTTATACCGTATTTAGCATCGCATTCTTCATACCAGGTACCTTCAGAATACATTTCTGTTCAGGTGGAAAGGCTTTTCCTTATAGTGAGGCCATGGGCTAGGAGGTCTGGCTCCTTTTACCTTATCCGTTTTATTTATCAAATCCTAGTAGGGTTGTTGTGCATCCCTATCACCCCATCACAAGGCTGTGTCATTAATTGGCCTTTAAGGTGATCGCCCGTGTATTTTTCTTGAAAAGCATGCGTTGCCCTGCTCAACAGCCCCTGCATTCTATCATTACAATCACTAACCGTTTCTTTCTTTATTTTCGTAAATGTCATGATTTCCTGGCAATGCCATTGAAATCGCTCCACACGTTCAGAACGTTGCTTTAAATGTTTTAATAATTCATCTACAGTATTCAATATCTTACCCCTTACACTTTCCCTCCCCATGCCTGTTAGTTTACTGGGCACTATCTTGATAAAAGGAGCTCGATTATTATCTGAGGGTATGTAGACAGCTCGACTAACTATGGTCTGCACGAAGTCTTTCAAGTGGATGTTATTTCTATCAAAATGAGGGATGTGATCTGTAGCTTCTTATAGTGTGATTTGTTTGAGAAATGACAAAATTCCTCACCCTGAATCGAGTTCCAACCGTGTGCTACCCGGCGTGATATGAGGATCGAAACCGAGTACGTTGGTTCTGTTGCCTTCTGTGTTGTCATCCAAGTTCGTCAGTTTGATTTTATAGTGGCGATACCTTCATTTAATTATAAATATTCCGTTTCACAGAATTTTAGACTCTTAGATTCTTATTTCCTGAATAATTTAAATCATTATTTTGCATAAAATTCAAATGTTTAGTAGTCAGGTAGCAGATTTGGAAAATCCTAGAATAAATTATAAAAATTCAATAATGTGTTTTGAATAATTAACGTTGTTCCGCTTCGTCAACAAGTTCTGGCAAAATGTTTGTGAACTTTTTCAAAACCTTAATTAGCTCGTTAAAAAAAACCTCCCTTAAAAAATCGCAGGTGGATCGTGCTAAATGCTTTTCAAGAACTACTAATGCTTGCTATATTCCGAAATGGCAATCAACAATTTGCTTTAGGCAATTAGTTGTTTTATCCTCTTATAAAAACCGAGATCACGCGTGATATAAACTGAGGTTCAAGTTGAGCGGTCTGAACGTCGGGGAATTACTGATACTACCGCTTAAGCTCTAGCAAACAAAGAATGGAACATGGCATGAAATTCATTGCTGTTTGTAATTTCTTTTAATTCTGACATGGGATCTAAAGGCGGAGGCTTGACAAAAACATGTTTTATCTACGCTTGTTTTAGTTTTGATTTTGATTCTGACGTTTTACCTGCATGTCTAGCAGATATTTTTAAGGGTACCTTCAAAACATTAATTTTTCCAGACGTTTGTTATTTATTGGAAAAAAGACCCCATTCATTATTCAATAATTCTTAGAATCTTCGAGATAATTGCAATACTATTGGATCTTGTCTTCCAAACTTGCATGAATTTCACTTATACAGTGAAACAAAAGCAAGGACTAAAAACAGCTCACATTTTGAATCACTTTTATTAAGCTTAATTTAGAATATCAATTTTTGGAAGAAAATATTCATAAACTCAGCAATTTATATTCCGGTCCTTTCACTGTGATTTTGAATTTTCTTGTGAACTATAGAAAACCTTTTTCGTCATGTTACAGGTCAAGCAGATCAAGAATTGATTTTTTTTGTAAACTTCCGAGTAAACGGAAACGTGACAAGGGTAAAAAAGAGGTGTAATCATATCTCACCACTGCCATCGTCATCTTTTTACATACGAGATTATAACACAGCCACACAAAAAAATGTAGGTTGTCCGGCGGACAAAAGTACTCATATCCTATGGATTTTCGGTCGCTGAATCCGAATCCATGGTTAGAATTCCGCCATCACCCTCAGTTTTTTTTAACCCAAGAAAACAAGTTTTCTTGTGCTATATTTGCATTGAAAAATATATTAAAACAAAACCGTGCTTTTTCAATCTCGGCTACAGATTCGGATTTAGCGGCGAAAAATGGATAGAGATGGTTTTTTGGGTCCGCTGGGTCCAATACATTCAGCGGTTCGAAGTACATAGAAATTGTCTATTTTCACAACGCCGACGACAACCAGCATCGAGGCCTGGAAGAGCACGAGGGGCTGAAAGGAAACCCCACCGGGAGGAGGGCTAAGCCTATGAAGAGGCACAAGCTAAGCCCCTGGCAGTGGTGGTGGTGGGCAAGAGCTACCCAGACTCGCTGCTCATTGCGGAGCAGTTTGAGCTCTTCAAAGAGGCCACCTGCAGGATGCTCGGAAGAGTGTCCCCAGATCAATGTCCAAAATTCGAGACTGCCTTCTGTAGGGAAGGGGTCTTCGTATTTGTCGCAGCCAACCCAGCGGCTAAAGCTTGGCTACATAATACAGTCTCCAGTATGCAAGCCCTTGGTTTAACCGCCTTGGGGTGCCTGTAACCCCCCCCCCCTAATCCCCTTACGGTATGTCTAACTAACCAAGGTTCCTGGATTAGCGAGACGCCTACATGCCTCACAGGCATGTAGAACCGCAGAGGCGCCTTTGCTGTGATGCAAATTAATTTGGGTAATGATTAGGTCAGGAGCAGTCACTTTAGTTCTGCTGCCGGTTTTCCTGTATCCCGACAGGCTTCTCCTATCCCTGGCCGGCAGCCCTGAATTTAACCTGTCCAAGGTGGTAGAAGGGACTGTTGATGACGAATGCAAGAGCCCTCGTCTGGGACTCAGGAATTGGTACAACTAGAAGTTGCTTGGTACCTTCCGCTGTGACTTCTTCCTGAAGCCAACCGTGCCTGAGGATTCTCCAGGACGCTGTCCTTAGTGTAAAGTTGAATCGCTCAAATCGCCGAAGGACCACAGACGGGTCTTACAGCTTCCCTGGAAACCACGCCATTGCCCTCACCATCAACACGAAAGCAAGCTTTTTGAGGTTAGAAAAAGAACAAGAGCGAATTTTGAAATTCTGAGTTCGGAAGATGATTCAGCTTCACGAAATCCATAGGATGTGACTATTCTGGTTTGGCGAAACATCAAATTTTTTTCGGCATGGTACGGTATTGTAACACCTCACCCACCGCAAAGTATTGGACCCAGTGGACCAAAATATACTACTTCTATTTATTTTTCGCCTCTGAATCCGAATTTGAGGTCGAGATCGAAAAAAACACTGGTTTTTTTACAAGTTCTTCAGATAGAGGTTCGCGATATTTCTGATACTGTAAGAGAGCGTATGTTTTATTGTTTCAGAAAAAGTTTTGCTTATTGTTCCAATGCAGATGGTGTCTATTTCATAAACCTATACTTTTAAGTGTATGGCCACAGACGAATTATCGGTATCTTTAAGAAAAAACTAGAATTTTCGACACAATTGATAAAATAAAATTTCAAAAAAGAAGTTAAACTTTTGAGCCTTTTTTTGAAATTTAAATCAAAAAAATTAGTTTAATACCAAAAAAGGGAAATTTAGAACAGAATATATAAATTTAGAACAAAATTGATAAAATGTTAACTAATAAAGACCGAGCTTTAACCAAACATTTTTTTCAGTATGTTTACATACTGCAAAGCAGTTTTATTTGAAACAATAAGTTTTTTATGTTTGAACAGGATATTGACTAAAATGAAGTTTATAGTGGTTTTATTTTAAAAGTATACTAAGGTACGCACCTTTTTAAATCTTATGTGTTTAAGTAGGTCATTCTCCTTTACTCACACTTATTTCGTGCATACTGTGTTATAATCCATCGTAAAAACCTTGAAAACTAGAAGATTTCATTCTTTTTTGGTTAGAATATTTGATTTCATTTGGCGGGTACAAAATAAAGCGCACGTATTTGATCATCTCATTGTTTGCTCTTTATTTCACACTTACTTTTCATTATAGTTTTAAATTATTCAAGAAACTTTCCTCCTTAACAATTTTGTTCGTTACATACATAGTTTATAATCAATTAAAACCAAAACGTTGCAGGTAAAAATGTAATATTTATATCTCCGAAGGACAATCTCGGAACTAATAACATCGTCATCTCACATATGTATGAGATAACGACTACTTACGTATATATTTGTACTCCGATAATGCAATAGAATAGGCTTTAGTTACACTTGTTAACCCACTTATTCAATGAAGCGTTAATCAGTTTTTCCTCTACATTGCGAAAATGAGGATGGTCTATACTTTCCTTTTTTCTCTGGCGCTCATCCTCAATTCTCTTGGTGAATATTCTAGTATAATATATCTATAATTTTTATTATATTTTATATAATACATCCATGAACGCGGCCATTTCTCAGGACTATGGATCTAACATAAAGTTTCCCTTTCCAGCTTATATTCATATAATGGTCATTTGTATATTTTTGAGTAACGAGACGGGGCGAGACGAGATATATCTGCTGTCACGGTGTTCCACGTCTCTTTTTGCCACGTCCCAGTTTTCCCGGTCTCGTAGCGTCCTTTCTCGTCCCTCGCTTCAGGTTTTCCGAGGAATGCGAAATATGTACGTTAGCAGATCGGACAAAGAAATTACTTTTTAGCAATGCAATCGAATTTTTAACCAAATAGTTGAATTTTCAACCTGCGAAGACGAATATACTCGAGGATAGTTGAAATATTAAACTAAAGAGCTCATTTTAGAACAACAAGATCATTTTCAACTAATGAAGTTGTAGCTTGGGCCTGATAGTAGAAACGAAAAAAAGTTATGTTTTGATTTTCCACCAAACAGTTGGTCTTACAAACATAGTTGAAATTGCAATCAACGGAGAAAAATGTTTGTACTAAAATTATCTGGAAGTGACTAACGTGCATTAATAATACAGCCCCACAAAAAAGTGGGTTGTCCGACGGACAAGGGTATTCACATCCTATGGATGCTGGGTCGCTGAATCCGAATCCAAGGTCGGAATTCTGCCATCACCCTCAGGGTTTTCTCAAACGTCAAAAAAAATTTCTTTTGTGCTGTTTTTGCAATGAAAAGTATAATAAAAAAAACCCGGTTGTGTTTTTTTAAAATTTAGACCACATATTCGGATTCCGCGGCGAAAAATACATAGAAATGGTTTCTTTTGGTCCGTTGGGCCCAATACTTTGTAGTGGGGGAGGGGCTGCACAGAGTACAATACCGTAAAACCTTGCCGAAACAAATTTGAAGTTTCGCCAAACCAGAGTAGTCTCTCGGCCACTGTATTATGTAACCTAGCTTTAGCCGCTGGGTTGCCTGCGACAAATATGAAGACCCCTCCCCTACAGAAGGAAGTCTCGAATTTTGGCCATTGATCTGGGACACTCTTTCGAGCGCCTTCCACGTGGCCTCCCTGAAGAGTTCAAACTGCTCCGCAGTAAGCAGTGAGTCTGGATAGCTCGTGTCCACCACCACCATCGTCAAGGGGTTATCTTGTACCTCTTCATAGGCTTAGCCCCACCCCCATGGGATTTCCTCTGAGCCCCACCCTCTCTTCTGGGCCACGGTGCTAGTTGTCGGCGTTGTGGAAATAGACCATTTCTGTGTACTTCGGACCGCTAAATGTTCATTCTCTGTCAGAATTTCCGAAAAAGTTTGTAACCTGTGATAAAATGTTTTCTATCAACAAAAAAGTCAACACGAAAACAATTTGCTTAAGGTTAGGAAGTGAAAAAAGCTAACTTGAGAATCCTGAGTGCAGATTCGGATTCAGCGACTCGAAATCCATAAGATGTGACTACTTTGGTTTGGCGAAACATCAAATTTGTTTCGGCAAAGTTGTACGGTATTGTTTTCTGTGCAGCCCCTCCCCCACCACAAAGTATTGGGCCCAACGGACCAGAAGAGACCATTTCTATGTATAGTTCGCCGCTGAATCAGAATATGTGCTCTAAATTTTAAAAAACACGGTTTTTTTTGTTACATACGTGTCAATGCAAAAAACAGCCAAAGAAACGATATTTTTTTAGGTCAGGAAAAAACCTGAGAACGGTAGCGGAATCCCGACCTTCGATTCGGATTCAGCGACCCAAAATCCATAGGGTGTGACTACCGTTGCCCGTCGGACAACCTACATTTTTTGTGCGGCTGTGTAACACAGGACCACAAAATTTAAACTTTTGCTACACGGACCAGACTAGGTGGGTCTTATATTTTGGGGGCCACTGAATCCGAATCCGTTGTCCGTTTGGTCTCATAAGGTCAGGGTTAAGGTAAATTCAAGTATAAACCTACAATATTCATTGCTAACAAAATAAGTCAGGCTAAGTATAGGTTGCCCAGGTTGCTGAATTCGAATCCGTCGTCCGTTTGGTCCCATCAGGTCAGGTTCAAGGTGATGAATTTTGTAAGTTTGACCTTTAACTGACCTTGACAACAGATTCGAATTCAGCGACCCCGAAACCCTTTAGGTACCCTGAGTTATTTCGTTAGCGATCAATTTTGTAAGTTTGACCTTGAACTAACCTTGCCCCCGACCTGATGGGACCAAGCGGAAAACGGATTCGAATTCAGCGACCCTTAAATATAAGACCCACGTAGTCTGGTCAGTGTTGCAACGGTTTAGATTTTGTGGTCCTGTCTAATCGAACCTATGTTATTTTTAATTTAAAAGAACTCCATTAAGTTTCCAAGAACGCCAGGCGATTTTTAACGCATTCAGGAAAAAGTTAAAAAATGAAAACAAAACAATGAGTTTTGTTAAATTCAAACCGAGTGAGCCTCAACAATTTTTAATCTAACATTTTTATGGGACAACTTTTCTTTACAGAATCCTTTACTTACGATTTTAAAGTATTTTATACCAGAAACGAGAATAAAGTATCAAGCTCATTGTTGAAGTGTGTTTAACAAGAAACATTAATCCTCTATTTCTTTTCGCAGAGTTAAGTTTGCAGTCAAGCAGAGATAGTTTTGACACTCCCCGCCCGGTCCACAGTCGCTCTTCGCCTTCTCGTCGTATACTTGTGGCTCCTGAGGAACATCCAGTTCGTGCCAGGGACCGGTCGCCTCCCAGTAGGCCTCCTCCTCCTAAAATACTTGGATACGCACTTGGACAACTTGGATACATTCGGCTTATTCCCCGCAAAAATCAGAATCAACGACTCGAATTTCGAAGATACGTGTTCCCTGATGGTTATCCAATCAGATTGCGAACAAAAAATAATAAATATATTCCCGTCCCAAACCAAGAATATATTGTATTATCAGCATCCAATGGTGATATTTTTGCAATATTAGAGCATAGCGGGATCCTTTGTGGAATATATAGGACACGTGGAAATAAATCGAGAATTAAAGTGAATATGATAAGCGGAAATGTTGACTATTTGACCCGAGATGAAATCCGAGATTATCCTGTGGGCGAAAGAAACCCAATCTTCCCAAAAAATTTCATCACAGCTTCAGGAAATAAGGACTCACTACAGTCCGAATGGAATCCTAATAGCGAACGCAACCCTGGTACTTCTTCTTGTGGCAGACAATATTCAACTGACCGGACTTCTCCACACGAGCCTCCTCTTAATTCCAAAACCAGAACGCCTCTTGGGTGGCCTCCTTCATTTAAAGTACTTGGGTATTCACTTGGACAACTTGGATACATTAGGCTTATTCCCCGCATGAATCAGAATCAACGATTTGAATTTCGAAGATACGTTTTTCCTGCTGGTAAACCACTCAGATTGCGAACAGAAGGAAAAGCCTATTCTCCAGTTCCAGCCCAAGAACATATTGTAGTATCAGCATCCAATGGTGATATTTTTGCAATATTAGAGCATAGCGGGTTCCTTCGTGGGATATATTCGACAAATACTGCTAGATCCAGAATTAAAGTGAATATGATAAGCGGTGCAATTTATATTTTCACCCCAGATGAACTGCGATATTTTCTAGTAGGCGAACGTCGCCCAATCTTCCCTTACAATTTTATTAAAGTTTCAGCAAATCACGATACACTACAGTCTAAAGGGCATACCAATAGCGAACGTAACCCTGGTTCTTCTTCTTCTTCTTCTGGCAGACAACATTCACCTGAACGGACTTCACCTCAGGAGCCTCCTAATCGTGCCAGATCCAGGACCTCTCCGAGAAGGCCTTTTTCCGTTCAAGTACTTGGATGTGGAATAGAAAAACTTGGCTATGTTCGGCTTATTCCTTCCACAAACCAGAACCAGCGATTTGAATTTCGAAGATACGTTTTTCCTGCCTGTAAACCCATTCAAATGCGAATAGACCATACGAACTATGTGCTTGGGCCAAATCAAGAATATATTGTATTATCAACATCCAGTGGTGACGTTTTTGCAATATTGGATTATAGTGGGACACTTCATGGAATATATAGAACACATGGAAATAATTTGCGAATAAAAATAAATATAATAAGCGGCACAGTTGATAACTTGACTGCAGATGAAATAAGATGTTGCCCAGTAGGCAAAAGTCACCCAATCTTCCCAAACTGTTTTATTAAAGATATTGAAAATTACGATTCACTAGAGTCCGAATAGAGTCGCAATGGCAAACGCTGTCCTGGTTATTCTTCTTGTGCCAAACAAAATGCACCTACCCGGACTTCTCCTCAGTAGCCTGCTCTTCATGCCAGGTCCATTTCTCCTCCAGACAGGACTGCTTTTCATGACGTACTAGGATAGGCACTTGGACAACTTGGATATATTCGGTTTATTCTTTAGCCAAATCAGAGCCGGCAATTCAAGTTTCGAAGATACTATTTTCCCTCCGAGAAAGAAAGTCGACTTCTTGTAGGAAGTGGTAAATTTGTATCACGTCAAACCAAGAATATATTGTGTTATCAACATCCAATAGTGACGTTTTGAGTATACTGGGTTCTTCGTGAAATATATAAGACATATCGAATTTATGTAAGCATCAAAATAAGTATGATAAACGGTGATGTTAAGAGTATGACATCATATGAAATAACAGAATGGCATGTAAGGCAGATATTACCCAATCTTCCCACAATTTTTTATGCAAGTTGTTGCAAATTTCGATTCACTGGAGAGTGTGCATAATTAATTGAATGAAAAAATTGTAAAACGATACATAATAATCCTTGTAGCTTAAAGCTGGATCAAAATTAAATTAAAACTTGACAACATCATTGTACTTTGTTCTTCGAATTTTCATTTGAATCGCCATTTTCGAAAATTTTATGTCAATGCAAATAACCAACTTTTACGCAAGATAGTATGATTTTTAATATCAAAAACCTGTGTTATAGAGCTCTAATTACTATAATGTACCGGCAGTTTAAGCTGCCAAATTAATTTTATTAATTTTTTTTATTTTGTGGGATCGTGATTACCATCTTATGGTATCTTTCGGTTTCCCTGTTACCATTTAATCTCAATGATGAAAAGTGTTTTCTTTTGAATAAATGACGCACTGACTCTAGTTTTTATTATAATGTATTCAAATTAAAGAAAATGTAATAGAAAACAGATGATAATATTCCAAAGGATTCAAGAAAACACAAGCGATGTCATATTCGACTTACCCTAACTTAGAACTACTGCCAAACTTCATTCGCCAGAGAGAAGGAAGGAGCGGGCACGGACTAGATTTCTCGCTTTTGGGATAGACTGTAACTTGTCAGCTTTACACCCTTTCCTGGACCGGCGCACTTCGTAGAGAACTGCACTGGGTCCGATTCGCCTTTTTTTCTGGGTGTACTTAGCTGATCTGCAGAATCGACACATCCTTCACGATAGGAAACGATCGCTGATGGTTTTGAATTTAAATGGCTACACATCTCTACGTCGTTGTGTCACTTAAATTTGCGTTCAGTCTTCCTTCGACTAAAGATCCGAAGGTATTTCACGGCCGTTTGTAGATCTGTCTCGGTGAGTCCATTAAATTGGTCAAATCAGGTCCGATTATGCCGTCATTTGATACATTCCGGTACGTCGGAATTTGATAGAAACGTAGGTCCATTGGTGCCGTTTGAAGAGTGACGTCCGTTGCTATATCCTATTCTAAAAACGACGTGCATTTCAGCCAACTTCATAGCGTTACCACCCTGCCAACTTCATAGCGTTACCACTTACCTTAATGCTCACTTCATGCGTAACCCGTGGTTACTCATGAAGTAAGCGAACTAACCAGAGAGCTGCCAAGTCGAAGAGTATTCTCGAGCTTGCGCAGACCGCTTCAATTATGTCCAAAAGATTTTGCAAAAGTAACCTCAATATATTGTGCAAGAAAAGACAAAAATATTTCATATAATCTGAAATTCTCATTTATTTACGAACTTGATTGAACTACCAATTACAGAAAACCTTTATATTTCTCTCCTCTTGGACTCCCTTGGCAGATGAAAGCAGTGGATGAAAGCAGAAACTCATAAGAGTGAAAGAGACGGACAGATCTATTTGTCTCTTTCACTGTCATGAGTTTCTGCTTTCATCCATTGCTTGCATCTGCCATAGGAGTGCACCATAATAATAACACAATCAATGGCGATCAAAAATTGATTGTTGCGGTCACCTCGGTCTCCTACTCTTTGTCTCTGATCTGGAACGTGGATCGTTTCATGTCGTCGTTAGTCGGCGTCACAGAGTTCAGTGTGGTGAAAATTACGTTATTAAATACGGCCTAGGGTGGCGCTGGCTGTACTTTAAGGCCGATGTGATTTACGAGAATAATCGAGAGAATTTTGCCGAAAATTTCGTCAAACAGTTTTTTAGATTGAAATTCTATAAAGTTTCTTTTTGTGATGTACGAGAATAATAAACAGAATTTCGCCGAACAGTTTACGTTGCGAATTTTGATGGTTTCATGAAAATAAGAAAGTTTGCTTATAATTCCTGGTAAAGTTTAAATAATGTTTTATTTGGTTTTAAGAGAATATTCAAAAATGATCTTCTAAAATTTCGAAAAATAATGTAGAAAATTTTAAAGGAAAATTTTTCAAATCTGCACGTTCACAACATTTTACAAAAAATGTGTGTTGGTTTGAGAATTATTAAGAAAATTCGGAAAGTTTTTATAAAATTACAAGCAAAAAGTTGATTTCATAAAATTAAAAAATAAATCGATTTTTAAAGATTTCCAAACAAACTTCAGAATCTTTTTCAGAATGAAAGATTTCAAGAGAATGAAAAATTTTTCCAAGTAAAATTGAACCAGATTTCAAAACATTTCGAAAAAATACCAAAATTGTCAGAAAAGTTTGTGGAAGATTTTAAGGCAATTTTTTCATTTTGCAGAATTAAACATTTTTTTAGGAAAAATGCTAATTAAAAACCTCGAACGATTTAAAGAAATTTAAAACAAAATGTAGATTTTGGAAGATTTTGAAAAATGGTTTTTGAGAATTTTGAAAGATTTCAAGGGAATAAAAAAGTTATGTTAAAATTCCTGAGAAATTTGAACGATATTTAATTTTGAAAAATTAATTTTAAGGCAATGTTTTCTTTTTGCAGAATTTTGAAGAAAAAAAATTAGGAAAAATTCCACTTATTTAAAAAGATATTGAGAAGTTTTGAAAAAATTTCAATAATAATTTAAAACCTGAAACGATTTCAAGGAATTTAAAACAAAATGTAGATTTTGGAAGATTTTAAAAAAAGGTTCTCAAGAATTTTGAAAGATTTCAAGAGAGTAAATAAGTTATGTTAAAATTCCTGAGAAATTTGAACGATATTTAATTTTGAAAAATTAATTTTAAGGCAATGTTTTCTTTTTGCAGAATTTTGAA